>JASDQU010507891.1:40510-58510 GCA_032191745.1 Picea mariana | reverse complement strand
GGGGGGGGGTGCTACAGGTAGCACCATTTTTAAAAATAGGGTAAAAAATGTGACACCCCAAAAAACGAGAACCATGTAGAGTTCTCGTTAAGTTGGTAACTATGTTCCAAGTTATCTACCCATGATGAATGCCTTTGTAGGACCAATAATTTTAGCCTTTGATATTTTGTAGCTGCTTTTGTATGATTGGTGCCAACTTTGGGTTCACGTGCCTTTTCTTTTGTCTGAAGGGTTTAGCTATGTCCTTCAATGGAATAGTATGTTGAATTATATCTCGCTTATATGCCTCTAGATCATCATAAGTCCATGAAAATATATCCTTGTAATCTAGAATGAGGAATTCAATTTGTCTTTTCTCTTCGGTATAACAACCTTTCCCAATCTGAATGAGCTTCAATCTTTCTTTCGTTCTAATATTTATCTCCACACTATATTCAAGCTTACTTGTCTCCCTTGGATTCTTGAACATGTCATGTCGATCAAAAATATTTTCTAGTCGGTTAAGTCCCCTGGGAAACTTATTTTCCTTCAAATACACGACTTCTTCATCTTCACCCCGCCAAGTTATTGAGAGAATTTTTGCAGGCTATTCAAACATCTAATCACCTATGCACCATCATGGAAAAATTACAAATGCTCAAAACTGTTTGTAAGGGAGGGCCTGAAAATGGCTTCCATTTTGTGTTTTCTTTAAATAATTTCCTAACATGAATGAAGAGTTGATGCAACAACAACTAGTGCATCAGCGTGCACATTTTCTTCCCTTGCGAAAAAAATGATGGAAAATACATCAAATAAATCTATTGTGTGCCATATTGCATGTCTACATTTCTTCAATCTATTATTCTTTGCAGTAAATTGGATTGTTACTTGCATTACCACTAAGTCGAAGTCCCCAATGGATTTCAACACTTTTTATACCCATTTCTTTTTCTAACTCTAATCCTAACAATAATTCTTCATATTTTTCAATATTATTTGTGTAATCAATTTCTAATCTATAAGAAACAAATGTGGTCTCACCTTGAGGCGACATGAATGTGATCCCTACTCGTGCACCTTTCCTTGATCTGGGTCCATCGAAATGCATCGTCAATATGATCTTTTTTTCTTTGTCAGGTGTACCCTCCAATGGTGAAACTATAGTTTTCACCACAATAGAATAGCTTCCAAGATCACCCTCTACACACATGAGCTCATTCATTGGCTCCTTTAGATCTTCAACATCTTCATCATCAGTTCTCTATATAGTGAGGCATATGTGTTTTCACATGTGGGTATGGTGGCATAAAATATGTCCATTTGAATGTTTCCACCCATTGAGTTAGTAGGGAATTTTCTAGATAACAACACACCCCATGCATATGGGACATCAATGGCCACAATGTACATCAAAATATTGCCTATTTGGATAAACAACCAACTTAACCTGGAGATATTTAATACAAATCATACACCTTGATCTCTCTTGAATCCATGACACATACATTTTTGTAAGGTCACATGGTAACTTTGAGACCCAATTATTCATGACCTTAACAGACATAACATTTCTAGAATCCCCCAAGTGTAACATATAATTATGAAGTAACATAACATTCACCATCAATGTGATATAAAAGGTAGAGTGGTTACCAGTTTTTATCTATTGGTTCATGCCTTAAAATACTACATGGAAGTGTTCATTAGTCTCTTTGAAACCAAATAACTTCTTCAATTTGTCCCTTTTTGTCGAGATCTTTGTTATTTCAGTTAAGGAAATAACTATTTGGCCTTGGAAAACTCATTAGGTAAATACACATTCGATGCATTTGCAATTTCATTACCTTCATATGACCTTTCTGATGAGAATTGTTTGGTGGTTCCATCTACCATGCAAGTGTTTTCACTGGTGTGATTTCTTTGAATAACTTGTCTTCCTCCTTTAGGATTCTACAAGATTCCATGATTTCTTTAAGTACAAATGTGACGAACCAATCCGGTTCAAATCACACACATCCAAAATATTTGGAACGATATAAATAAATCTACGTGGATAAATAATATATTAAATAAAATGTATGAGAATGAAAATATGAATATGATAGTATAGTACGATTCATGAGTACACATGAGGGCTATATATATACCCACGCAAGGGTGCCCTTTCTCTAAGAGATGTGATCTTTCATTAGGAGGCGTCTCTTCATTATATATTAATTATTGTTATTATCTCTTTATATTTGTATTTTATATATTTATGTCTATTACATTTCCTTCCCCTTTAAGAATTATTTGTCCTCACAAAAAGATATTTTGTGGAAAGGAATTACATCTTTGCTCTAATTTGTATTGTATTTGCTAAGTTCTTGTTTCTTGATGATGTTATCTTTGATGATATGAGGAAATAAAAACTTATAAGTGTTGCACATAACTATAAAACTGTAAAAGGATATGTCCATCCTAATTTGATCCTTTGTGGAACATTGTGATTATGTGATACCCAATATGAATTGTTATTAAGAGACTGAATGATGTTGGTACCAATATTATTTAAAATATAGGTTAATTGTTTCCATCTTGAGTGATGTTGGTACATTTCCTAGTTACATTTCCTGGATCTATATTTATTCATTTTTCTACAACTTGGATTCTTACAGTTGATGATTCCTTTATTTCAATGGGAAAAATCATTATTTCATTATCAATAAGCGATTTCTTTTCAACTTTTAACTTCTTAATTTGTGCGATCAGGTTTTGACTCTGATTCTTAAGCCAAGAAATATCTTCACCTTTATCTACAATAATCATGTCAAATTCTTTTTGCACCTTTTGTACTATCTTTTTATTATTTTGAAGGATAATATTTGAGATATCTTTAAGGTCTTCTGATGTAACTGGATTTGACTCCAATGTAGAGTCATGTAATGTTATCTTTTTCTTTTTATAGGAAAATGTCAAAAAATAAATCATGTTTAAAATGAAAGTCCCTAGTGCTTCCACCTAGGGTGAACTCAAAATTATGTCACTGTCATAAAAAAATAAGGATCTAATAACGAATTGTGATACAAGGGTATAATCTCTAGTGTTTAATTGTAGATTTCTCATGTCATATTCTTTTTCGTTCCATGAGTCTATCATTTCAGTTATATTTGAATCAAGAATCACTAATTGATTAACACATTCGGTAATAACATAATTACTATACTTAGTAGGAGCAATAGGAATAGTAATATATTTTCCTGTAAGTACTCCTTTGATTTTAAGTAGCACTAAAACACTTTTTCCTACAGTTTTAGGAAATATTCCTTTTTACTTATTATTGGACTCCATTCATTTTCATCAAAATATGACAATATTTCACTAAACTTGGCACTTTTATTATTTAGATATTATTTTTATAATATCTCATTTTTTCACTTATATAAAGAGTTTATAATCACCATTCTTTTTCTTTTTTACCTTCAAATTGTCCCTTTTATACTCTTAATAAAATTCCACACACACACCTTTATTAATCAATTCCCCCCTTTTTTCTCAAGAGTTAAATACACCTTGATTTAAAACCTTTCTCACAATTCAAATAAGTTCGTGATGAGGAGATGTGACCATATAGATAGTCACGTGATGGAATTTAGGTGTACGAATGGTACATATTTCTTGTATGATGTTTAATTAGCTATACAATTTTAATTAAATCGTTTGATAGCATATCAAAGCAATATGTACGACATGAGTATGTACAACGAAATTGGTACGACAACAAAATTGAGTCACCTGGTATGAAAATTCGATGGTTGAATAATTGGTGGCTACATATGGATTGACGTCTGATATGGTTGGTACAACTCAGTAATTAAATTCAACAGCTGAAATTTATGGCTGTACAGATGATATAGTCTACAAATTGGATGTCTACAAATTTTCAATTTATTTCAATTACATGTATATATTTTTTAATGTTGTCTTCTGTTGCAACTGGATCTATGGAAACTTTCTTTTTTTCATCCAGTCATGATATTCTTCTCAACAGTTCTCTATGTAATCTATATGAATTGGCAGTGGAATTATTTGAGTTTTCTCATGAAGTGATAACTTTGTATAATCAGTGAATTTGCTCAATGATTCAACAATATATCTCGATTACAATAATTGGCAATGGGCTTGATACTTTTGTATTCATGTTCCGAGCTTTTTGGATATATCTATCTTTAATTTTTATTGCATATCATATATTCCTTCTTTTGGTAGCAAGAGGTGGTACCCATAATTTCAATTTTCACCCTTTGGATTTTTTGTTCCTGAAATTTACTATGGGCTCAAAGAATAATGTTAGGCATCCAAAAATTTATAATATTTTCTTTTACAATGATTTTGTACCTTCAAATTGAAATGAAACTTCAATAACTTAATGATTTAGAAAACATAGAGGCAATATCTCTTCCTTTGAGTTTTATCGATAATCAAGACATGGAAAGTGGAATTATAGCAAACAAAGTAAGGTATCCAATGCTGATAAATCTTACCTTATTCACAATAGAAGAAATATTAAAGGTACATCTTAAAGATGAATTAAGATGAGAAGATCCACACAGATACAAGTCTTGTTTTACTTACAGTAAAACAGAGGAAAAATTGTCGCTGAATAGATATTCGATTATATGGACCACATTATATGTATTACTAAATTGCAGCCTTTCAATCCTTAAACACCATAGAGCGAAGAAGAGGAATTATGATGAAGCAGTAACACATAGAAAACACATAGCTCAAATAAATGAGAAGTAGAATCTCTGTCTTTCCTGTAGAATGTTTTTTTAAGAAGTCTCTCTTTTCATCAGGCGAGGAAAATCCCTCATTATATCTCTAATATGCTTATTTATAAAAAATCGTCTTAACCAAAATTGGTTAGACTTCCACACTTCTAGCTCTCAAAATAGAAGAAAATCTAGACTAACTAATTATTACAAATATTCGAACATCTATCTTTCTTCTGGAAACTCCATCACTTGTTGGTTGTATTAAGGTTTATCTTTCCTTCATTTGCTCGTAGATGAAATTGTTTTCTACTGATCCTTGTATTGTGTGTGAAAATCTAATAATGCAAATACGAACTTGGGGGGTTCTGTATTAACTTTCAATTAAAAGGTAAAAACATTTTTATACACCAATGGTAAACTCCTTTGAATATTTATAGCAGCCTGCTGAGTATTATGATATTGTAAACTTTGTTTGACGAGAATATCATTTAAGACTTGCAAATTAACATGATTGACTTGCAATATAGTATTTTGCATTCTCTCCCTATTTTTCTTCAAAATTTCCTTTATTTTTTCAACGTCAACTATACCAATAGAAGAGTGAACATCATCGAGATCTATTTGTGCCATCTCTACATCCATAGGTAAAAGAGAATTTAGACAAGCAATTTTTTCTTCTTTAGCTAATCTTTTTCGTTCTTCAATATTTATTTCCCAAGATTTTAATGTCATTTCTCCCTTCAACTATTCAATTTGTGAAAAATGAACAAATCCTAGTATATTGAGATTCTGCTTCCACATTATGAGTTCCTGAAATTTGGATCTAGTAGTGATAAATTCTTTCTCTTTGTCAACAATAATTTGCAATAAATTATTGATGACATGATAATGTTTTTGGATAATATCCAAACTTTGATAGAAATTTTGATGAATTATATGCAATCCCTCATTTATCTTCAATGCTTATTTATTAAAAGTATAGATGTCAATAAATGTACTTTCAACTACAGTGATTTGGGCTTGCAATTGAATTATGAATGCATCTCTCCGAGAAATAACGTTCTTACTCAAGTGTTGATCTTGAAGACTTACCCTCAATTTCTCCTCTAGTTGTTTGATCTGCTTCTTAAAACCTTGTCTGACCTGAGTTAGTTCAAAATTGACTTTCTCCCTGAAAATGAGCTCTGTTTGTCTCAAATCATTTTGCAACTGCTCAATTATAATATTTTTCTGGTCAATTTTCTCTCTCAATTTATCGATTGACCATAAGTTAAGCCCCTGTAAGAAACAAGATTTATGAATACAAATACAGAGACGAGATAAAATTATGGACCCGAATGGAGAAACGATACATAGTTCAAATATTTTATTAAATCAAAATACAAGACACTAATCAATTCTACATTCAATCCCTAATAAAATTCGAATGACAATAATCATGGTAAATATGACGAATTTATACTTGACGGCAACGAAGTTTATTCAAATATTTCACACTAATCATGTTTAATTTACCTTAATAATCATGATTAGTGAAGGTAGGTATTTTGACACTTCGACGTTTGGGGCTTTGAATAGGAAATATTAAACATCTCCCGAAAGTCGAAGTCACACAGTGATTAATTATCTTTTAATTAACATTCACTTTAATTAACCGTTGTTTTTCCCTTTTAAGCCTTAAATGCTTCGGAACTTTAGGACTCCGGAGCTTCGTGACTTCAGGACTATTGCAGTAGAAATGTTTAAATCTGTCCCGAAAGATGAAGTTGTGAAGCAATTACTTACTGTTAATTACATCTAATAAATCAAGTTTTAACCTTTTAATCTCTGGTGCTTTGGTACTTCGACACTCTGACAGTCCAACACTTTGTGGATTTGTTGATCATATGACATCCCAGAGGACAATCTTCCAGAGTGACGTGGTAGGATGACGCCACATGTGATGACATGTCGTGAGAACATTAGTGACATGTGTCACCATGAATCATGCAAATTATGTCCAAAAATGCCCAAAATGAATGCCACGTGTCTCTAGGTGTAAAGAATGGAAGGTGGCATAGGACATGTTAGCCAAGTACTTTGCTTTATAAAAGAAATTTTGGGACTTCGAGACTCCAGAGCTTCATGACTTCAGGGTTTTTAGGACCTTTAAATGTTTGAGCTTAGAGAACTGAAGCGTGAAGTCCTGAAGTGAAACTTTAAATGAGAATTATGTCGTTGATTAAATATTTTGCAGCTTTGAATCTCTGAACTCCCACAAACCATCGATTTCTATAAGTGTTAGGTTTAATGGCTAAGGATTGATCCGGCCTATCAAAAACGTAATGAAAATTGTATTAGTATATAAAATAATAATTCTAAAGATAAAAAATTATTTATAAATGACAAGAACTAAGAAAAAATTAAAAAGAATTCAAAATTTGAATTTTTATTCGAAATTTTGATTTATGTTCTAACATAGGCTCCAACTGGGGATGGTGGGTCCTTACGAGGCACTAAAGAACAACAAACCTAGTGCCTTTATTGGGAAAATGGAGTCATTATTTCTTTTTATTGAACTAAATATTTTATTTTCTTTATAGATGTAATCATATCTAGAAGTAACGAAAATAACCATATCTAGAAATTTAGAACACACTTCATGATAAATTTGAAGTCAAGCTAATAATAATTTTTTTTCTTAAAATTTACTCAAGAATTATCCAGGATAATCAAAGTAAATTTAACTAGAATATCATACTTGTACTAACTTTGTTTTATCTCAAGGTTATAAGGATCTTATGTGGATTTCATTAAGGAAACCTGATTGGATCAGGACATAAGTATCACTGAAAAATAACTAAATACTAGAGTATGTGATAAATATATGTAAGACAACCTCACAAATGTCATAGATATTTCTTCACTACCAATAGTCATGTTCAATACCCCGGTGAATTTATCTATATCTCCCAAATTGAATTTCCTTTAACCACTTCAAAAACATGCTTTCGTTAGAGTGAGATGATGGCAATCATTATATGAATTTCCTTTCATCATATATCTTATTTAATTTTATTACTTTGAAGTGGGGGAAATCAATGTATATAAGATACAAGGGATGGCATATGTTTTTGATTTGATGTAAAATTGGTCTTTCTACAGTTTTGAGAATACTATGAGATTAGTTTTCTTTCAATTCTAGATATACCTTCACCTATAGGCAAATTATATTAGGAAATAATTTATTTGTTTAAGTATGAACCTTGAGAAAACTTATCATCTATAATCTAATATTAAATCTAAATTTACTAGGATTAGCCTAGATATACCTTTCAATTAGAATCGAGAAATAGGTAAAATCTTTGCCAGACTTGTTTAAAAAGCATGTTTTAATTTTCTAGTATTGGCTAAATTTATCATTTATATAAAGACTAATATGATTAAATAAGAAAGGAAAATATTATTTTTCAGTAATGCTAAAGTTAGGGGTGATAAATGAAGGAGAAGTTCTCATTATCTCCGATGGACAGAATATACTTCACACAAATTTCTTTGTCAAATCCAAACTCCTGCTTCAATCTATCCCGCAACAATATTCCTACCTGTCAGCATTTTTCATATGATTATTTTCTTTGTTTCCTACCAATGATGATCACATCCCCAATTAAAATGAGGTTACAAATATCCCCTTCACTGCCTCTCTAGTATTCTCATTCAATAATGAGGCTATCTTTCAATTCATGGGAATTATCCCTCATATTTGTTATGAAAATGCCTTATGTACTCAACGAAATAATAAGGAAAAGAAAGAGAAGTATTTACCATATTTCCCTTGGAGTTTTAAGAAGCATTAATTATATTCATCACTTTATTCCATAGAATCCAATAGAAAGGAGAAATATGAGCCACAACCGTGATTACTGTGAGTGCTTCAACTGTGCAATACATACTCTTCAGGAAAAGGTTCAGGAGCAGACAAAAACAATCCAAGAGCTCAAGAATTCAAATGATCAACTTCACCAATGGCTGTAGTCACAAGAATTGGGACATCGTGAGGAATTGGCAACGATACTGAGAGTTGTAAGTTAGAATAGAATGTGTTTAATCTCTCATCACTGACAGTTAAGACAATTTATGATACAGGAGCATCGCTCCACCTCAGCACATGCACCAACATAATGGAGAAAGGGAGAGGCGTCGAACCTCCCACTTTTAAATTTTGAAATATGATCCGATATAGATCATTCATGTTGTAAAGTTGTAAGAGTCGACCACGCCTTTGTATAGGTAGTGGTTGAGGTTTCCTTAAATGGTTTCCTGCAGCAAGCCCAGGATGTAGACAGTTCTGGGTAGACATTTATAGAAGGTAGCCATAGGAGTACAGTGTCGTAGCAGAGATAGTGATAGCACTGAGGCAGTGAAGAGGATTAAGCTTGTAGGATCCCTTTTTGTAATTAAGGGGAGAGAGAGATCTCAAGTAGGAGAGGAGGCCTTAGAAGGTCTTAGAAGTTCCGAGAGAGAACTTGAAGGAACTGAGACTCTATAGCAGTCCAGTTTTTGTAAACACATTGTATAGGCAATTGAGATTAATACAAAGTAGTTTTTCCTGCCCATGATTTGTCTATGTGTGTTTATGCATTTGAATGTCATTTGTATACTGCAGATATAGGTGATAGATAGATTTTACTATCTATTTGTGAGTTTGTTGATTTCATTCTGGGTTCTTTAGGCTGTGCAAGGAGTGCACAACAAAACGTTGGAGGTTTTGTAGCCAGCGCAAGGAGTGCGCATTTGAACTCAGTGGAGTCAGAAAAGAACATGCCAGGAGGGCACACCAGAGTGATCACAAGCTCAAGGGGAACCTCAAGGTTGTTGAACACCTTGGAGGTAAGATTGTGCAGAGGAGTGAACAGAGAGATAGAACTATTGAAGGTTCTGTAGAGCTCGGCCAGGTAGGCATCGAGCGAATGCAAAGAGTGCATGAGAAGAACTATGTTTCGAGTTCAGAGATAAGGGAAGTTTTGGCCCTTGGTTATGGAAGTACGCGAAGATCAAGGAAGAAAAGGGAAAATGTGAACTTCACGAAAGACATATGACTGTTACTGGGTCGAAGTGAGCAAAAGAGTAGAAAAGACGGAGTGAAGTAAGTCGTTGGATGAGGATATTGAGGATGAAAGATAAGCAAGAAACAAGGATTGTGGACAACTCATAAAGTGGAAAAATCCATTTTTAGATTCTTTGGAGCATCGCGTGAGAAGGAAGGAAAGACAGGTTGGCGAAGCCTTGAAAATACGGGTCAAGTTGACCTAGGGTTTTAGAAACCTAGGGTTTTGGTATTTAGGGTTTTTGGACACCTAGGTTTCAGCCTAAGGATGTAGGTGAGCTAATGTAATGTATAAATAGAGGTCTAAAGAACTTGGGATGGGTTGGTGTTATGATTATTTTTGTTTCCTTTGTTGATGTGTGAGTGAGTAGTAGTGTGTGAGAAAGAAGTGCGGAGTAAGAGAGCCTTCTGGTATTGTAAGATATTCAGCTGGGTGCAAAGATCAACCCTATAGTTGGGTGCATAGGGAGGGGAGAGAAAGAGAGGATAAGAAAGAAGGTCTTCTAGCTAAGAGTGCAGACAAGAATTGTATTCTTTACCTTAATATATTATAGCACAGTTCTGTGGATGTAGCCCTAGAGAGGGGGTGAACCACGTATATTTTGTGTTGGGTGTGATTGATCTTTTGTCTCTATCATTGATATATTGTGATTGCATTACTGTTTTGGATCTGATAAGTAAATGTGCAGAGTAGATCTTAGCTGATAAGTGATATATGAATGTTGTGTTGTTCTTATATTAGTCCCACTTGATATTCCATTTGGTTGTAGACATCTCTATCCTGTAACCCCCTCATAACTGCTTCGGGTGAGACTTCATATGCTTCGCAGGTGTAGCTAAAAGGGCCAGTAGTTAGGGGTTTTTGGTGCGCTCTTGGAGCTGAAACCTGGGTTTGCCCCTATGCCAACAAATGGTTCCGTTACTGGGACAAGAATCTTTTTGAGGGAATGTCAAGGTGGTTCCCATCAAAGACAAAGACTCAAAAGTGGATAGAGGATCAAGAAAAGGACTTCGTTGAAGCCTAGAACAAGAACCCTAATCTTAGTATAGAGGATTGGTTGGAGAAATATATCTTAGTTGATATACACGTAATTTTCTTTGGGGGAATCCATCAAGAGCTATACAAGTGGCTAGCTAGATTAGCAGATACCCCATTTGAAATCCGATCTAGACCTCCTGTGGTTTGGACATCGGAGTTGATCAAGAAGGTCAAAAGAGTTGATAACACCATATCACGAGCAATATATCACTGGTTTGATAGCACCATTGGAGGGTACATCACAAAGTTTGTTGTTGACAGAGTAGAGTCATACAACCAAGCTGAGCGATATTTCTTAAGGGACCCAGAGGAAAATTTTTACAATTCCTGAAGTTGAGACTCAATATGATATTGCATGAGAAGAACATCTTGAAGATATAGTAGATTGGTCGGATCTAGAAAGGATAATGTTCAAGAATTCAGACATTGACAATGACACATAAGTTGGAAATATGCGCAATGGGAGAGTGTTCAGAGAAGTTCACCTTGTGAACCTGATCAAGCAAAAATACGCGGATGAAGGTTTCTATAGTGGAGAAGAGGCAGATCTGACAAACGAGGAGCATTCAAAACCTACTGGGACAGAGGAAGGGAAAGCCAAATATCTTCGCAGGGGAGAACCTAAAACTTCAGGAACTACATAGATCATCGAAGTAAGTACTTTTATCCCTCCTGTTGATTCAGTATTATTAAGCAAGCAGAGTAATCCCATCCACCAGAGCGTCCAGAGCATCGTCACTAGTAATCCACCACATACTCAGTCAGGGACCCTAGGAAGATCTATGGCAGATGAGATGAGACTCCCTATCTTTAGGGGATATGGATTTGAATATCCTAACCAACACTATTTCCTATGTGAAGTTGTATGGAATATTAAAAATGTTAAGAATGAAGCTGTCAAAAGAACCCAGTTTAGTACCACTCTAAGGGATCATGCACTGAGCTTGTACATAAAGATTGTTTAAAGACTTGCATAGCCTAAGACACTGAATCAGATTAAGAATGCGCTTATTGCAGAGTTCAAGAAACCCAAGTCGAAGTCACAATGTATTACAGAGCTGAAAGAGATCAAGCAGAAGGTGGCCGAACCTGTTTGGGAATTCGATCAGAGATTCAAAACCTTAATAGACCGATTGACTTTTCAGATCCCAGATGAAAAGAGAAAAGAATGGCTCATTACTGCCCTCTTACCACACATTAGAGTTCCCCTAATGCAACAGAAGATGGATTTGCAGTTTGAGGCGTTGGAGATCGCCATGAAGTTAGAATCAGCCCCTATGGGAGAATCCAACTCAGGTATGAGTTAGATCTTGAGTCAGCTAACTAGTTTTTCTTTGTAGGTCGAAGATATGAAGAAAGATGAGGGAAAAGATAAAAGAGAAGACATTTGGTGTGTTAGATATGACAAGGAGCATTGCCCTCTATTCCATGAATACTTGGCCTCTGGAGCCCCAAGCCCTTTGAATCAAGTTACCTTACCCTGGTGTGAGGTATGTAGAAACATGCATCGCCCTGGTGAGTGCTATTACATGAAAAAGTATGTTCAGACACCCACAAAATTGTATTGCACATTCTGTAAGTCCATGGGACATGATGATAGGGATTGTAGGGCTTACGATCTCATGCATGAAAGGTCAAGAGACATATACAAGATTCAAGGTGAAGTACCACAAGAAGGAAACACTATGCAGTATAACTCCCTTGGGAGAGGAAACTTTAATCCTTGTGATGGATTCAGAGGAAGAGGATGAGGAGGAGGAATGGGTCGAGGTCGAGGAAAGATAATCTTTTATAACTGTGCACAGTCAGGACACCTTGCAAGGGATTTTTAGAACCCTTGTACTACTTGCAGTTACTGTAGCTCATTTGAACATGTTACAGAAGATTGTCCTGTGATTCTAGCTAAGCTTTAGGAAAGATGAGGACCTCAACAAAACCAGCAAGTGCAACTGATATATGTTGAACCTCGCAGAGTAGACCCTAGAGTGGTTGTTATAATCAGAGGAGGCGATGTTATAGGAGAAGACAGACTAACCCCAGGGAAGATTATGGAAGACTTAGGAATCAGGAAAGCTACAGAGAAGACACAAATGTTTGATGCAAAGAAAGAAAGACAAATGTTCGAGGAGGCAAGAAACGAATTCAGAGGAGACCAAGGTTCTTCATTGAAGACAAGACCAGAAGTGAGAGAATATGGAATGCCTCTGGAATTTGATCAGTCTGCTTCACCAAAAGAAGAAAAAGAGGTAAGCAAGCTCATAGAATTCCTATATACTTGTATTAAGTTGATTCAGGATGAGTGCGCTATACAAGAGTTACAAAATTTAATCAGAAAACATGAGATAGGAAACATAGACACCTTATTGAATAGGGTAGTACACAAAATCGGTAAGAAGAGAAGGACCAATAAGGAATTACATTTAAATGCTCAAATAGGTGAATATGATATAGATTATGTAGTCCTCAACTTAGGGTCGGAGGTCAATGTCATGACGAAGCAAAATTGGGTACTAATGGGAAAACCAAAGTTGATATATTCCCTTATCAGGCTCAGGATGGCCAATCACCAAGTTGTCAGCCCCTTTGGCAGACAAGAACATATCCCTGTGGACATTCATGGAGTAAGAACATTTGCAGATTTTGAGGTAATTGAGATAGTTGACGACAACTGCCCTTACCCTATTGTTAGGAATTGATTGGGCCTTCAATAATTCCACTGTGGTTGATTTAAAGAAGAGACGTATGACTTTTGAAAAAGACGTCCTTAGGGTCATTGCACCCTTAGATCCAGATGAAGGTCAATGATACATAGAGCCCATCAGAGAAGAAGACCGTGGATACGAACTAGAAAACATATACAAATTAACATCCAGACAACACGATTACATTAATCCCACAGTCGATGGAAACTTAAGTTGGAGAAGTGACAATGTATGATCATCAGACTCAGAAGAAGCACTGGAGAATGGGCAGAATAAAATGTATGAATTATCTACAAGGAGATGTGCTAGACTAACCAGAGAAGTTCGCTGGATTGACACAATAGTAAGTAACTTACCCACCTTTGATGGTATAAATCCTTTAGAAACCTTCTTGTCGGACTTTGAAGAGAGTGTACCAATGCAACAAAGAATGTTGGCGATGGATGAGACCCTGAGAGCAACCCCAACAAGATGGTTGGGGGCACACAAAAGTAACATTATGGATTGGATACAGTGTTGTACCTTGATGACAGTGCAGTTCTCAACACAAGTGGAAGGCTGTGAAGTTCGATACATAGGTTGAAGCTACCCAAAGGACGATATGCGAAGTTGTGAGGAAGCTTGGAGCAACGTCCCTTAAGAACAATGGGTACACAAATTCATTAACATGCTAGACACACAACCTATCAACTGGTACCTTCAAGCAAAGTTGTGCCTCATAACTACAGATTGGAAAGGTATGATTCAAAATTTTGTATCTACCTTCTTATTTGAAAGTCAATATCCTTCAGTAGATCAAGCACTACATATTGTGAGACAAAAATTATTCGAGGAGTCATCTAGCCTTCCTTTGGAACAAGAAGAGGATGAATGGACTGCGCCTCTCCAGAAAACTACAAGGCTGTTACAACAGTAATGCTGATGAAGACTATGATCCGAGGAAGGTGAACATCGCAGAAATAGAAGGCCATAGAGATGTAGAAGGACTAGGAGTTGAGTTACCATTTATTGGACAACCGATCAAGATTAAGAAGGTCAATATTGGAATAGAACATACCCCGAAGCTTGCAAATGTTGGATATTACTAAGATGCTACCACCATTGACAAAATTAAGGAGTTATTGCATGAATATCAAGACTTGTTTCTGACTAAGTTCACTGATATGAAGGGTATTAAAGGGCCTATGGAAGAGATGAGGATCCCTTTAAATCTAGATGCTATACCATTCAAATAGAGACCGTACAGACTGAAACCTAAATATAAGGAGAAAGTGAAGATTGAGATCGACAGAATGTTGGAAGCAGGGATTATAGAACCCGTCGAAGAGTTAGAATGGATTAGCCCTATGGTGGTACAAGACAAGAAGACAGGAGAGATCAGGATATGCGTAGATCTCCGAAAGCTAAATGATGCTTGTTTGCATGACCCCTTCCTTACACCGTTCACTGACAAAGTGTTAGATAATGTGGGAGGCCAGGAAGTATATTCTTTTACAGATGGATTTTCAGGATACCATCAGATCCGGATTGCCAAGGAAGATCGCCATAAGACCACATTTGCAATAGAATGGGGATGCTACCAATATAAAATGATGCCATTTGGATTAAAGAATGCCCCAACCATCTTTTCCAGGGTGGTGGTCGAAGCATTCAAGGAATTTTTGCATAAATTTATAGAAGCATATTTTGATGATTGGACTGTTTTTAGTTTATTGAAGAATCATATTGAATGTCTAAGGCCAATGTTGGATAAATGCAGGCAGTGTCAAATTGCCTTGAACCTGAAGAAATGTATTTTATTTTCACCATTTGGAGTGTTGTTAGGTCATATCGTATGCAAGCAAGGATTGTTGGTAGATCCATCCAAAATTTCCATTATAGTTTATCTACCCCATCTTACTTCAGTCAAACAGTTGTGCAGTGCACTGAGACACACAAGATATTATAGAAAGTTCATTAAAGGACATGCTTAGATCACAACACCTATGGAGAAGTTGTTGATGAAAGATTGTCAGTTTAGTTGGACAGAAGAATGCCAACAGAGCTTTGACACACTGAAACAGAAAATGGTTACTGCGCCTATTCTGGTTTTCCCATATTGGACAAAGGAATTTCATGTGAATGTTGATGCATCTTCCATTGCTTTAGGAGTTGTGTTAGCACAACCTGGAGGAGGATATATTGACCACCTATTAGCCTTTGCTAGTAGGAAGCTATCAACTACTGAGATTAATTACACCACCACTGAGAGAGAAGGGTTAGCCATCGTATATGCATTGTGGAAATTTCACCACTACTTGTTGGGAGGACACTTTAAAATGTTTACTGGTCACTCCACACTAAAATACCTAGTCAACAAGCTAGTGTTGGGGGGAAGGATATGCATATGGATTTTTCTATTTCAAGAATATGATTTTGAGATCATAGTAAAGCCAGGGAGAATGAACAAAGGTACTGGTCACTTGTCAAGGTTGGAACATGGTGAAGAGCTGAAAAGTTTGGAGGATGCACTACCGAACGCACAACTACTAGCCATTAGAAAGATTGATAACCACTTCACAAGGATAGTGTAGATCCTATCAGTAGGAATGGAACCTAGTGAGTACACAATTCCTCAGAAGAAACAAATAGTAGTGTGCGTTGCAGACTTCTCACTTATAGCTAGAAATCTATACAAGATGGGACCTGATGAGATATTAAGAAGATGTGTTATGGAGGCAGAATGACCACTGATCCTCGTAGAAGCTCATGAAGGCATTGGAGGAGGAAATAACGTAGGGAGAGAAACTGCACAAAAGGTTCTTAGAGCTGGCCTTTGGTGGCCTACCTTACACAAAGATGCTAAAGACTATTCCAGAGCCTACAACTGATGCCAAAGAGTTAGGAAACCATCTAGAAGAGATGAAATGCCATTAGCCCCACAACTGACCCTACAAGCATTTGAGAAATGGTACATTGACTTTGTTGGACCTATAAACCCACCAGGAAAGCGTACAGGAGCAAGGTACATAATTATAGTAATAGAGTACTTGACTAGATCGGTCGAAGCAAGATTAGTTAATGACTGCAGTGAAACTACAACTGCGTGCTTCATATTTGATGACATCATAACCAGATTTGGTTGCCCAAAGATCCTTACGAGTGATCAAGGTACACATTTCATAAATAAGACAGTTGAATCCCTAAATGAAGAATTTGTCGTCCACCATCAGAAGAGCACACCATACCATCCACAAGCAAATGGGACAGTTGAAGCATTCAACGAGATGTTGGAAACAATGCTCATGAAAATTTGGAATATGAACAGGGATGATTGGGATCTAAGAGTACCAGAAGTATTATGGGCCTATAGAAACACTTGCAAGAAGCTAAAAATGCATACACCTTTTAAGTTGGTATATGGTCTTGAAGTTGTTGTTCCAATGGAAAATTTGGTACCAAGCCTGAGAATTGCTACCTTTACAGATATGGATGACCCTGGCACTATTCAAGAGAGGCTTGCACAATTGGTTGAATTGGAGGAAGACAGATTTATTGCAGGATTCCATCAGCAGGTATAAAAGGAAAGAGAGAAGGCCTACCATGACAAACACATCAAGAAGAAGGCATTTAAACAAGGTGATCTAGTCCTCATATATGACAGTAAGTTCATCAAACATCCTAGGAAGTTCATAACACATTGGGTAGGGCCATATCAGATCGCGTATGTTACAGAGGGAGGAGCTGCGCAATTGAAGACTCTGAATGGGGAGTGGAAGGAAGGTTCAGTGAATGGGAGATGGTTGAAATTGTATTATGACAACCCGCTGCCCCACAAATCCTAGTAAACACAAGAAGAAAAGGGTATAGGTACCAGGTGTAGTTGAAACTGGGTACCAGACACAAAAAAGACAGTCTGCAAAAGGAGGAAAAGGAGGCATAAAGTCGAAAGTAGAGGTTGCACTGCGTAGTCAGAAGTCAAAGTAAAACAGAAGGATCAGGTCTGAAGAGTCTTGGGATGAGTCACATGTGAGTGTTGGGGGCCCTTGGTTATGGAAGTACGTGAAGATCAAGGAAGAAAAGGGAAAATGCAAACTTTGTGGAAGACACAGTGAATGTTACTAGGTTGAAGTGAGCAAAAGAGAAAAAAAGACAGAGCGAAGTAAGCCGTTGGATGAGGAGATCGAGGATGATAGATAAGAAAAAAAGAAGGATCATGGAAAACTCAGCAAGTGAAAAAATGCACCATTATATGCTTTGGAGCACTGTGCGAGAAGGAAGGAAAGATAGGCTGGCGAAGCCATGAAAATACAGGTCAAGTTGACCTAGGGTTTTAGACACCTAGGGTTTTGGTATTTAGGGTTTTTTGACACCTAGGTTTTGGCCTAAGGATGTCAATGAGATATTGTAATGTATAAATAGAGGTCTAAAGGACCTGGGATGGGTTGGTGTTAT
>JASDQU010507891.1:17317-39534 GCA_032191745.1 Picea mariana | reverse complement strand
ACGTCCAGACACCCATCAAAGAGCGCTGGAGGATAACAGATCTCAGTCGTCATATCTGAAGCACATGGATCAACAATCGTTGGATCTGAAGGAGTTGCATAGGGTTTATTCCATTTGAGTGCACAAGAGGAGAGCCAACATCTCGATACGTGAAGTCCCGACATCATTTTGAATTGTTGGATCTGGGGTGATACGTGGAAGAGATGCACACACATTGGAGGATTGGGCACCGGGAAGACGGAGGTGAAGACAAGAGTAAATATGTGGGGAGATAGGAGCCGAAACAATTGGAACCATCCATCGTCAAAGAGGACAAGTGGTATCAGATCCAGGGTGTTCATGGAACCAGACACCAAAAGATTTGCAAGGAGCAGAGGATCAAACTTGAGAAAGGGAAGTTCGTGAAATCATTTGAACCGTCCATTAGAAAGGATGCGTGGTGAGCAGACAACATTTCACTGAGTTGTTGTGGAAGGAATTCAAAGGGTGGAGTTTTTGAAACTTGCAAAATGTGAAATCGTGAAAAGACTCTAAGTAGTTGGATCGAGTCAGGTTGTGTGTCATCGATTCGAAGCATCGATATTTCGACATTTCATGTACCGGAGGTTCATAGGAGAGAACCATCCCAAAATCCCTAGTCGCAAAGTCCTGACTTCGCGAAGGAGGAACGTGGACCATTGGACCGCGGGATAGTGAGGGTCGTTGATCTAACAACAGGGAGAATTTCGTCATTTTGAGGAATGGTGGGTTAGATTTGGATCATGTAGAATATCCCAATATGGGAAATCATGATTTGATCGCATTCGTCGATCGAGGGAGAGAGTGTGGATCGTCAATCTGCTTCAAAGAAGATTTCGGCATTTTGGGGATCGAAATATCTTAGGCAAGGGGTCTTTCAACTTCGCGAGTCGTGAAGTCCCAAAATGCTTTGAGGTTTAGCCCCAGGTCATAGCGGGGGTAATATGATTGAGGCATAAGGGAGGAGCCAAAAAACCACTAGCCCATTTCAGGGTTTCAGGAATTGAAGGAGTTAGGGGGACTCACATCAGGGCTTGTGAAGTCGTGAAACCTAAAATACCTTTTCAGGTGAAGGTCGTGGTCACACCAGTTGGTCACGAGGAGTTGAGGTCACGCCTTGTGCTTGTTCGCACAAGCGTAATCCCAGAAGGACCTGTGGATTTGATTCAAGGTTCCAGCAGGGAACTTAAGAGACATTTCGTCTCATCAAGAGATGAAGAACAATCCTTGACCAGGAGTTCAGTGGACCCTGTCAAGGTAGAGGTAGGGGGTTTGCATCAAGTGGTATCAGAGAAGAATTTTCACCTATATATTTTAGGCGAAAGAGAAAGAGGAGGAGGTCAAATTTTGTTTGCAGATAGCAGACAAGAAGAGACGGTGCAAGGAGATGATCTAATAACATAAGTGGTATCATAAGTTCAATTTTCCTACATGCAACAGG
Source organism: Picea mariana (assembly GCA_032191745.1). Taxonomy (NCBI): domain Eukaryota; kingdom Viridiplantae; phylum Streptophyta; class Pinopsida; order Pinales; family Pinaceae; genus Picea; species Picea mariana. The sequence goes on along the minus strand of JASDQU010507891.1, from coordinate 38,075 downwards.
TGAAGGAAAACAAAGTACTGGTACTTTGTGGTGATTGTTGCAATCTAGGCAACAATCAATTGAAATCCAGGTGAGATGTAGGTGGAGATGGAGATTCTCTCAAACGTAGAGTGATCCATAGGCTTGCCAGGGGGGCAGATAGAAGAAGAATATGGCTATTGGAGGCCATGAGTGTGGTCGAAGAGGATACCACTAGCAGAAGAGTAAAGCAAATAATGATGAGAAACTTGCTGAGATAAGAGCGATAATGGAACAAGTGACATGGAAGATGCAGCAGGAGGCAAAGGTACACTGGAGGTACAAATGGCTTCTGAACAGGAAATCCAAATGGTCTGTTCAAAAGTTGTTGGCCAATAAAAAAAACAAGAATTGAGGAATTGGCTGGGGTATGCTGAAAGCCCCAGTGACACAGAGTTGGTTTGCGTTTGTGAACCAGAAGTTGGAGAAACCCTCAATGATGAGGAAGGGAGATCAGTTTCAGGTCTCATAAATTGCCAGGAGGGCAGAGATGAATTTCCATATTGCTAGGTGGGCAATGGAAGGATATCGGTGGATGATCTCATAGACTTCTAGGATGGAAACAATGGAATTTCAAATTGCCAGGTGGGAAATGAGATGAGGTCAATTGATCTCATATCAGGTGGGCAGAAATAAACTTTTGAGTTACCAGGTGGGCAATGGGAAGGGATCAATGGAAGGTATCGAATACTACCAGAGGAGCAGTGCCGAAAGTTCATATTTCAAAGTGGGCAATGAGACGGGATCGTTTGATCTCATAGACTGCCAGGTGGGCAGCAAAAATTTCCCAAATTGCTAGGTGGGCAGGGAAAAGGAGATGAGATTGTCTGAGAGTCTCATGGACTCTATTGAGAGTTCATATAAATGAGTGTTGATGGAGGAGGATCAGAGGAGCATTCTAATCATTGGGGGAACTCAGGTATTCCTACCAAGTAGCCCAATTGAGGCCAATGAATGTGTTATAGATGCAACAATAGAAGAAAGATAACCAACAATGACTGTCATAGAGGAAGAAGAAATGGAGAAGACATTGGAATCTACCCCAATAGAAAAGAAGGAGAATTCAGATGAATTTCTCACTCAATGGGAGAAGGAGTTGGAGATGATGGAGGATTTGTTGAACAATACAGAGCTAGTAGATTACTGCCATGAATAGACAGTCATGCAGATTGTGGGAGAGGAGAATTCAACAAAATTTCTCAAAAATTTCAACCCAAAAAATGAAACAGAGATGACTGCAACACTGGATCCTGCAGCAGAGGAGGAAGAAGACAACATGGATTTTGCTGATATGTATGAGAAATTGTAAGCCCTAGAGAGAAGGTAAATGGTGCAAATAATGCACATCCAACAGGCTAAGTTGGAGACATATGGAGGAGCATACCAGCCCCAGGAGAAGATGGTAGAAGTTGGAGATATGCCATCACAAGAGGAGATGACATAAGCTAATCTATAAGAGGAGAAATCTAAGCAATAGCTCGAAGACAAGACTACAGAACTGGAGCCTACAATAGGGTGGCAAGCTAATTCCATAGAAGAATAAAATGACATGGGGGATCAATATGATCTACCCACTGATAGGGAAGAAGTGCAACAAAGAAGACTTCATACGAAGAGCTAGCCACTAGAGCAGCTAGACAGAGTAATAGAAGAAATCAAGAAGTTGATGTTGAGGTCAACAAAAGTAGTCAACAAAGGGGAGCTGAACAGAATAGAGCTTGCCATAGCAACAGGGAAGAATAAGAAGAAGATGCAGAAGTAGTAGGAGCAACAACATAGTTGGAGAGGAGCAAGAGGACAACTCCAAGGGAAATTTTGGGATCCAGGTGGATCTCAACACTGGAGAAGAGGAGCTCATGATTTTTACAGCATGGGAGTATGATGGAGAAGCATCGCTCCACGTTAGCACATGCACCAACACGCCAAAAAACCAACACACAATGGAGAAAGGGAGAGGCGCTGACCCTCCCACTTTTAAATTTTGAAATATGAACCGATACAGATCATTCATGTTGTAAATATGTAAGATTCAGCCACGCCCTTGTACAGGCAGTGGTTGAGGTTGCCTTAAATGGTTTCCTATAGCAAGCCCGAGATGTAGACAGTTCTGGGTAGACATTTATAGAAGGTATTTGTAGGAGTACAATGTCATAGCAGAGATAGTGATAGCACTAAGGCGGTGAAGAGGATTAAGCTCGTAGGATCCCTTTTTTGTAATTAAGGGGAGAGCTAGATCTCAGGTAGGAGAGGAGGCCTTAGGAGGTCTTAGAAGTTCTGAGAGAGAACTTGAAGGAACTGAGACTCTGTAGCAGTCCAGTTTTTGTAAATACATTGTATAGGCAATTGAGATTAATACAAAGCTATTTTTCCTACCCATGATTTGTCTATGTGTGTTTATGCATTTGAATGTAATTTGTATGTTGTAGATACAAGTGATAGATAGATTTTACTATCTATTTGTGAGTTTTTTATTTCAGTCTGGGTTCTTTAGATTGTGCAAGGAGTGCACAACATAACGTTGGAGGTTCTATAGCCAACACAAGGAGTGCGCATTTGAACTCAGTGGAGTAAGAAAAGAACATTCTAGGAGGGAAGACCATAGTGATCACAAGATCAAGGGGAACCTCAAGGTTGTTGAACACCTTGGAGGTAAGACTGTGGAGAGGAGTGCATAGAGAGACAGAACTACTAAAGGTTCTGTAGAGCTCAGCCAAGTGGGCATCGAGTGAATGCAAAGAGTGCATGAGAAGAAATATGTTTCTAGTTCAGAGATAAGGGAAGTGTCAGAGAAGACACTCATAGATTTATCGAAGACTTTGTGACTCAGCAAGGTGTTCTTGAGCAGGAGGTCGCTGGGAGGGCACCAAATTTCCTTTTAAGGGCAAGGCAAGGGTTGAGTCCCCTTAGAGACTGAGTCAGCTGAAAGCTCAGAAGGGGTTGCACGAAGAGTGTGTAGGAGTGGACTTATTCCAAGTCCAAAATATCAGGAGGACTAGCGTGAAGACGCATGCAAATCACAAGTACGCGCAGAGCCGAGGCTGAATCCCATTACCAAATCTCATAAGGGAGAGTGGAAGGCGAGACCCAAAGGAACAAGCTTGTGGAAGAACAATTGAAGGCCGGGACCTTCAAAGTATCAAAATATTCCAAGTCACGGAAGAGAGGTGACGACGCTCAGGAGCAGGAGCATCGACAACCATTAGATCAACTGTAGAGGAGAAATATGGACCATCAAATCCACGTCCAGACATCCATCGGAGAACACAGGAGGAGTAAATACCCGGGAGTTGGGAGCCGAAATGATCAGAACCTTCCATCGTCAAAGAGGATAGGTCGCAGCAGATCCAGGGTGTTCGTGGAACCAGAGACCGAAAGATTTGCAAGGAGCAGAGGAGCAGACTCACGAAAGGGAGCTTCGCGAACTCATCCAGATCGTCCATAATAAAGGACACATGGCAAGCAGTCAACATTTCACTGACTTGATGTGAAAGGAAGTCAAAGGGTGGAGTTTGTGAAACTTGTGAAACACGAAGTCGTGAAAATTCTCTGAGTCGTTGGATCGAGTAAGGGTGTGGGTCATCGATCTGAAGCATCGGTATTTTAGCATTTCGGGTACCGTGGGTTTGAAGGAGAGAACCATAACAAAATCCTAAGGCGCAAAGTATCGAGTTCATGAATGAGGAACGTGGACCGTTGGATCGCAGGATAGTGAGGGTCGTTGATCTAAAAACAAGGATAATTTTTGCATTTAGGGGAATGGAGAGTCAGAGTTGGATCATGTAGAATATCTCGATATAGGAAATCACAATTTGATTGCAGTCGTCGATCGAGGGAGAGAGCATGGACCGTCGATCTGCCGTAGAGAAGATTTTGGGGTTTCAGGGATTGGAAGATATGAGGTGAGGGGTCTTTCGACTTTGCGAGTCGTGAAGTCCCAAAATGCTTTGAGGTTTGGCCCCAGGTCATAGAAGGGGTCATATGATTGAGGCATAAGGGAGGATCCAGAAAATTGTTAGCCCATTTTGGGGTTTCAGGGATTGAAGGAATCAGGGGGACTCACATCAGGGATCGCAAAGTCGCGAAACCCAAAATACCTTTTCGGGTGAAGGTCGTGGTCACACTAGTTGGTCACGAGGATTTAAGGGTCACACATTGTGCTTGTTTGCACAAGCATAATCCCATAAGGACCTATGGATTTTATTCAAGGTTCCAACAGGGAATTAAAGAGCCATTTCGGCTCATCAATATATGAAGAATGATCCTTGACCGGGAGGTCAGCGGACCCTATCGAAGCAGAGGTAGGGGGTTTGCATCAATTGCAAAAGAAAAAACCACCATTTTTTGTTCTTGCAGACTCTGTCGAGTCCAGAGCTTCTATAACATCATCTCCTTTTCCAAAGAATCATTCTCTCGCAACTGTTCTCATTCTAGGTCATGAAGCAACACATCATAACGTTGAAAAGCTTCAACAATTGGAACTCCCAGTGAATGCAGTGTTTCAATATTTGGATAATCCAATGAACGCAGTGGAAGAAATTCATATAGAAAATAAAATCCTCATTAGTAGCCAATTATAGGTTATCATGTTCTTTTTTTTTTAGTTTCCTGTAGCTATAAAAATTGACAAACCTGTGAAGGATTAAGATGTAGAGATGTAGGAAGTTACTATAAAAAATTTCAGGTTTTGAACTTAAAATATCTGTAATTTTGTATCCAAAACTGTAATAATGTTTCATAGGTCTACTCTCTCTAATGAAACATTCAACTACTTTTGTCAAAATAAAGTATTGTTTTATTTACTAAAAAGTAGAAGATGATTCATGATTCAAAAATAAATTACTTTCCTTTTCTAATTTTCTAAAAAATAAAAAACTATAATTTTATGAGAAATATTTACATAAACTTTTTCAGCAATAAAAAACACTTAAATATGCTTAATTGGATTGTATATCATAAATAATGAGTTCTTATCCCAATCATGGATTCAAAAGGAAATGAAATGTACATTCCAATGTAAATCCAATCTACACCGATATGTATAATGGAAAACTAAAGCTAAAAATTGCAAACTAAACTACTGCATGAAATGATTTAAATATTACCCATTGATAGGGGCCTCAAGAATATCTCCATTTAAATTTTCAAGAGAAAATGTGTTTCTCCATTCGAATGCTGCAATATTGAAAGGACCAAACAAAGAAGATCAAATTTTCCATGTTTTCCAACATCCCCTTTTCTAGCTTCCCACTTTAGAACTAAGTCTCCAGGAAGAAATTCCCCATCTTTGGCTTTCTTATCGAAGATAGCCTTCATTTTGTCTTGATACTTTTGAATCTTTTCATCAACTTCTTCCTTATTTTGCTGGAGCTCAATTATTTGATTGATCATTCTCATCAAATCATTTGGTTCTTCATTTGCATCCTACCATAATTTCATCATAGGAAGAGCAAGATTAATAGGTAGAATAACATATGTTCCATAAACTAATTGAAAATGTGACATACCTATTGATTTCTTGGTGCCGATTTTGTTTTCCCATAGAGCATATTTTAAATGTATATGCCAAGCTTTCTTATTTTCTGTCAGAAATTTCTTAATTATCCTCATTAAAATTTTATTAGAAGATTTGGCTAGTCCATTCCCTTGAGGATAATAAGCTGTAGAATGACCCAAAATAATATTATACTTCTGAAAAAAGTTTATCATAGCAACAAACTTAAAATCTTGTGCATTGTTTGTGATTATTTTCCTTGGACAACCAAATCTTGCTAAAGTATTTTCTTCCAAGAAATTTATTACCATTGAGTTTGTAGCATTCTGGGTTGGAATAGATTCTACCCACTTAGAAAAATAATCTGTGGCAGTTCAAATCCATTTGTGTTGGGCACTGGATTGGGGTTGAATCTCTCCAATGAAATCTATGCCCCATTGTTGGAAAGGAGCTTCAACTTTGATAGGGACTAAAGGTTTTGATTTCCAACAAAATGTTGGCATTGTATGCAAGCTCTAACCCTTGCATTTACATCAGTGAACAATTTTGGCCAATAATAGCGCACCCTTAGGATTTTGTAAGTTGTTTGATCTAGATTTAGGAGTGGAACAAACTAATTAACATACTGAATACAATAAACACTAAGATATGAAGAATAACACAAATATCCAGTGAACAATATCTTCTATTAAATAATGAAATAGGATGAAACTGTAAAATTGTAGAACTTAAACACTTTCTCGAATGGTGATAACTATCTCTAAGAAGAGATGTGGCTATTATGCGCATCCTTCTGAGAAGCATGGATTATAATGAGGCTCCATAGGCCTTTTTGATATTACTCATGAATTACAAACCCTAGACATCCAAAAACCTAACCCTAGAAGGTGAAACGCCAAAAGTCACGTGGGCCCTATGGGTAAGTTGGTGTAATTTGGTACCTCAACTTCCTAGGGTCATAAATATTTCATACAACCTCCGTTTTAGGCATGTGATAGATCGTTGGAAAGGTATTTCAAAGAAATACACATTTTTCCATCAAAATTTGACTTTGTCAACAATTTGACTATGGTGAGCCAAAAAAAAAATGTTTAGGGCCTAAAAAAGGCCCCAGAAGTACAACAAGATGCATTGACACGAAAACATACAAAATAAGCCAATTGAATTAGGCAAGAGGCCACCTGTATCCACCTAGAGGATGTGTGGGGATTCAGACAACCCCAGAAGTGTAGAACCCACAATTACAAAGCAATACAAAAGAACGTGTTGAACAAAAAATAGACATGAGCAACCAGTTGGAATGGGTGGGTGGCCACCAATATCTAACTATATCAATATCCCCCCCTTAGGAATAAATGGTCTCCATTGTGTTGAGTTACCCCATCAGGTGAGGAAAATTCTACTGGATTTGGCCTCAAGTGAGCCACTTTCCTTGGTGTAGGAGTTGCCCTACCTTGACAACCCGATAAAGCTGGATCCGCTACTAGTGAGTGCCCTTTACCTCTGTGTCCATTATCTGGTCAGTGGATCCATGTAGCTAGGGTTGATCTTGGTGGGTCTCAGTTGTTCGGTGATCTCAGAGGTGTCCAATAATAGTGGAAAATATGTCTGAAGGAGGTCCACATTAAATATTGGATGCAGACCAAGGAAGGGTGGAGTGTTGATCTCAAAAGAATTGCTACCCACATGAAGTCCATAATGAAGTGGGCGAAGCTTTTGATGGGGCTCAGTGAGAATCTCCTTCTGAAAATGTAACTAGACTTTGTCTCCAACTTGAAACTGGTGTGGTACCCTTTGTTGATCATGGTGCTACTTGTACTTAGCATTGGAATTTTGAAAACTTTTCTAGACTTGTTGGTGGATGTGCTGAATCCACTCAATGAATCTGGTAGCTTTGTCAATCGCAGACTAATCAGGGGAAGATTATGTTTGTGAGGTGGTAAGAGGAAGTGAAAAATCAATGGGTCCAAAGGGTTGGAATCCTAGACCCACCTGAAATGGGCTATGACCGATGGAACTATGGAGATCCCTATTGTAACTGTGTTGGACATATGGGAGACTATTGTCCCATGTACGTGGATGCTTAGAATTGTACATGCCCATGATGTGCACAATCATCTGATTGATGACCTCTATTTGGCCATTGGTTTGGGGGTGGAAAGCAGTCAATTTTGTGAGCTTGATGTCCAATAGAGACCAGAGACTTGACCAAAATGTGTCAAGGAACCTGATGTCTCGGTCAAAGATGATGGCCTGTGGTATCCCAAAGTGGACCCACACTCATTCGAAGAAGAGCTTGGCCATATCTGTCATTGACATTCTTCTTACAGGCTGTGAGAATAACCATCTTCAAAAAATGATCAACAACCACAAACACACAATCATTTCCTTTCTTGGTGGACGATAAACCAAACATCTAATCCATTGAGATGGATTCCCAAGACTTCTCGGGGATAGGAAGAGGGTTGTATAAGCCTTGTTTCTTGATGGTTGGCTTGGAAATGGCACACACAATGCAATATCTGATATACTTGCTGACTTCATGTTGAATTTTTGGCCAATAAAAATGTTTTTGAAGAATGACCACAATTTTCTCTACGCCAAAATGTCCTGCCACCTGACTGTAGTGGGATTCCCAAATCAGCTTTGCACGCTCACTTGTAGGAACACAGAGATGGAATAGGTGGAATAAGATTTCATCCTAATTGTGAAAATTAGTGACAATTACACATCTACTCAAGATCTTATATGTGGTGGCGAAGTCCAGATCTAAATTGGGTCCACTTACATGCTTCATGTCCATATGAATGGAGCACAGTGGTGAGTGCAGCCATAGGATGCCGACTGAGGCAGTCAATGACACAATTGGAGATACATGTCTTATACTTGATGTTGAGATGGAAATGTTGTAGGTAGGTGGACCACTTCTGATGGAAATCATTCTGCAATTTCCCCTGTGTTTGTATGAATTGCAGAGGCTTGTGATCAATGTGTATGATCGTCTATTTCCAGAATGTAATGTTTCCATTGACGACATGCTTGTACAATGGAATACATTTCCTTGTCATAGGTGGGGTATTTCCATAAAGTATTGGAGTGTGTCTCACTATGGTATGCCACCAGATGCCCATGTTGAGTGAGAACTGCACCCACAACATAGTCATATGTATCAGTCTCAATCTTGAATAGTTGTTGTAGATCGAAAAAGGAGAGTATTGGAGCTGAGAATAAGAGATGCTTCAGATCATCAAATTCTCATTGCTTCTCCTTCCCCTACACAAACTTGGCCCTACCAATTCCCTTGGTCACCTAGCTGAGGGCCCATGCAATATGGGATAATCTCAACATGAACCATTGGTAGAAGTTGGATAGTCCCAAGAAGCTTCGAAGCTTGGTCAGTGTAGTCAGGGCTGGCTAGTCATGGATGACTTGGATCTTAGCTAGATCAACATGTACCCCATTCTCATCAACATTGTATCCCAAGTATTGGACCTTGCTCATGCCAAAAGAGCATTTTTTCAAGTTGGCATAAAGGTTGTGCTGCCGGAGAGTGCTCAAAACCTGTTGAATATGCCGCATGTTCTCCTCCCACATTCTGTTGAAGATGAGGATGTAATCCAAATATACTACCACAAAGGAGTTGGTGAAGGGTCTCAATACATCATCCATCAACTTCATGAAATTGGTTGGTGCATTTGTTAACCCAAATGGCATGACTAGCCATTCGTAGATACCTTCTTTAGACTTGAAGGCTCTCTTGCATATATCAGTTGGTTTGATGGGAACCTAGTGGTAGCTAGAATTTAGGTCAATATTGATGTATAAATTTTCCCCCTTGAGTTGGTCAAGAATGTCATCAATCCTAGGAATAGGGTAGTGGTTCCTGACTGTGATTTTGTTTAAGGATTTGTAATCAATGCAAAGTCGCCAAGTCTCGTCCTTCTTCTGCACTAGTACAATCGAGCTTTCGCAAGGGAAGGAGATGGGTCTAATGTGCCCCTTTTGAAGAAGCTCTTGGATTTGTCACCTGATTTCGTCATTCTCCATCAGCAAGTGTCGATAGAATGTTCGATTAGGTAGAGGTGCATTGGGGGTCAGATCAATTGGATGCTTGACTTGGCAGTGTGTCGATACCCCTATAGGTGAGGGGAATATGTATCTGTATTCTTACATGATCCCATCCACTTGCTTCTGCTGCAAAGAGAGGAATTTTTTAGAGGCCACAGATGTGGCAACGACCTTCTGCTTACTGTGAGAACAGATCAAAAAGAATATGAACTTCCTGATATGTGAAATTATCTTACTGCATTGCTTAGTAGAGATTAAAGAAATAGAAGTAGGAGCCGCTACCTCTGGGATCCTGTATAGTTGTCTAACCATAGTAATAATAACATTGCAGGGTCTAGACTCATACACAACATGTCACTTCCACAAATATGGTTATCCTAAAAGAACATCACAAACTTCAAGGGGAGAAATATCACACAATACCTCATCTTTGAAAGGCTTGATGTTGTAGGGTAGATGACACTATTGGCTGACACGAAGATCTCTTCCTTGGTGAAGCTAACCGATGGTGTAGGGATGCGGGTGCAATGTCGTTGGCAGGTCCAACCGCTTGATGACCTCTATTGAAATTAGGTTCTTCTGACTATCACTGTCAATAATGAAATGAATCAGAGCCCCCTTGACCCACATCTGTGAGTGAAAGAGGCATTCCCCTTCCTTTTATTCTTCCATTTCACTTGGCCTAACTTTGGTGGTAGAGACAGTGGCACTAGGTTCAACATCGATAATTCACTTCCCTCCTTCAAGATTTGACTCGAAATCAGAATTGACCTCTGACTCAGAAGCCTTCAGCTCGACCACGAGGGACATCTTGGAGCGACATTATTCGGTGTTGTGCCAAGGAATTTTATGGTACTCACACTAGTTTCCTGTGTCCTTCTTCATCTTCTCATTTCCCTTCTTGTGTTGCATCTTGGAATGGTTCTCTTGAGGGTGGCCATCTCAACTTGGTCCCTTCTTGTGTGGGTTGGGGATGCTTTTTCCCTACGTCGACTATGTGGGTTGGGGTTGCCTTTTCCCTGCTTCGAATGAGAGGGGTTTGCAGATCCAAACTCTTGTTGTTTCTTCTTAAATTTCTGCTTGATCTTGACATCATATATATAATCCATGCCCAAAGAAGTGATTTCCAGGAACTCCATTTCTATTTGAATGTATCTATGTAAAAATTCACGGTATTTGAGAACCAAATGACACTAAGAGTCTTTGATATCCAATTTGGTGCATAGGGTATGGAAAATATTGGTGAAATCTAGTACCGTCTGGTCCCTTTCTTTACGGAGGGTGGTCCATCCAATGTACTAGTCCTCATAGCTTCCAACATGGTAGTATTGTTCTTTAATGGCATCCCAGAAGGAATCCCATGTAGGGTCCACCACAAACATTGTAGATTCCTCCATAGCCCTTTGCTCAGAGTAAGTATCCCACCATTCTTTAACACGGGGAACAACATTGAGGAGTGCAAAAGTGATATTTTCTCTATTGGAAAAATTGTGGATCGAAAAATATCCTTCGAGTAGATTCAACCATTTATCTACAACCTCCACATCTATTAGTCCTTCAAATAATGGAATATCAAAATTTACCTGTACCTTGAAGGGGGTTGCATGGCTGCTTTATGAAGATGCTTCTCCCATGGGAAACCGTTGAAGGATATGCACAAAGTTATCCATCATTTCATTCCTTTATCGTGCGAGGGCTTCCTCGAGAAACATTTTAATAGGATCTCCTGATCCATATTTTTTTTTGTCCCCCATAGGTTTTTTTAGGGCTTGGTGTGGAGGATATTGTAATGGCTCGATTGGTTCAAGTCCCAACTTCTTGTACCCAGATCTTGTTGGGGACATGCATGAAGAAAAATAAATGAAGAGCAGGCTGCTATGATACCACTGATCTATATTTAGGAGTGGAATGAACTAATTAATAGACTGAATACAATAAACAAAGATATATGAAGAATAACAAAAATATCCCGTGAACAATGTCTTCTATTAAATAATGAAATAGGATGAAACTGTAAAACTATAGAATTGAAACACTTGCTCGAAAGGTGGTAGTTATCTATGAGAAGAGATGTGGCTTCTATGCACATCCATCTGAGTAGATGTTATAACCCTAATTTACACTAGACATGCTTACCTGACATCAGACCATCTCAGATTCCTTCTTTGCCAAAACACTGCTGAACAACTCTTCTTAAAAACCCCTTTTATAAAGGCCCATGCGCCCTGCTCCATTATTGCACGTGTGTACACGCTAGCTGACCCAAGACAACCCGCGTGTACCTACAAAAGCATGGAAAAAGGAAAGTTGTTGATAGAACACACAACTTTGGGTAAGTTAACTAAACCTTTCGGCCATGCATGGCCGGTCACTCGACCAAATACCTAGCTTCTTCTAGCCTATAAAAGAAGGGGTAGGGGTCCCATTTGAAGGGAGGAGAATCATAGTAAAGAAACTATACCCAATTATGCATTCCCTTTGTCCCAACCTTTAGCCATCCTTGTGCAAAGAGAAGTATAGAGCAAAGCAGGTGGAAGACAGTGGAAGAAGAGTCCAGGACCAGGATCGAGGAGTAGTAGCTGACTTTATCATTGTAAGGTATCATTATGAAGTTAATAAAATAATTTCTTTTCCCATCCCGCCATATGAGATTGTCATTATTGGAATAATGATTGTATGATTGATTAAATCTCTAACCCGTTAGTTCATATATCAAATGCATGTGGAGTTCTTTGTTTGTCTTTAGTGAATGCAGGTCAACATTGGGAGGAGATTTGCAGTCAAAGAACGAGCAAACATGAAAAGGGATCGACATTAAACATGAAAAATAAGGTACATCAACTTAATCTCTTGAGCCTTGTATTTACATATGAGTAATGGGGTTTAGGCATGGGATGATGGTAAAAAGTAAGAATCTTTAGGTCATTTCTGCATGCATGATAAAACCCTTAGTGCTAGTCCATAGGAGGGATTTCCCACCCACAACAGAATTGGTGACCATATTGGGGATCTCTAGGGTTTTTGGGAATGTTTTTTCTTGGGTATTTTTAAGAACTGGTTTCATTTCTTGTTTTTAAAGTTTCTGCAAAAGTCTGAGCCAACAAAAATTCTGGTCTTCCATACCAGTTATCTTTGTTTCTTTGCTTGACTGCATTTTTTTTTCTTGAGACCCACAGAGGTACACACGACCTGTATAAGGTCTGCACGTGTGTACCCATGCCCTACCTTCACATAGCCCGGATGTACACACTAGCTGAGTAAGTGTTAGTCGTGTGTATGATTCCAGAAAATTTCTTTTAGAGAGGTAGTCATCCTCTCCCCTGTCAGAAATAATCCTTCTTAGGGGTTTTCTGGAACTCTTTCTAGTCTTTGTTGTTTGCAGTCTATAGCTTAGGTTTCACCTCAGATTGGTTTGTTCTATGAAGTTTTCGTTGAATTGTTTTATTTTTTCTGTTAAAGTAAGTGTCTGAGTCTTCAAAAGATCCTGGTTCTTAGTACCAGTAGTCTCTGCCTAGGCTGGCTTGCTTGGCCTTTCATTTGTCTTATATTTTTAGAGATACATGCGGCCTCTATAAGGCCAGCACGCGTGTACACGCGCCCTAACTTTACACAACTCACATGCACATGCTTGCTGTTGAACTATCAACAGTGTGCCTGTGGAGAAATTTTTTGTTTAAGGTGAGGCATTCATCCTTTCCTTTGACAAGAGTTATACCTCTCAGGTTTTTGGGTCTCTGTCATAGAGGTCAGTAACTTAGGTTTGATCACAACAATAGCTTTCTTTTTCATTAAGAAGTTTTCCTCAAAATTTTCTTTTTATAGGGTTTTTACACAAGTGTGTGAGTCTGGTTTTAATTTGCTTGTGTGTTATTTTTGAAGTGAGTCTTTGCGATCTGTGCTTAGGCCAGAAGTTTTCTTGGTTTTTACTTGTTGATATTTTTCCTTTTTTGCTTTGTGAGCATTCAAATAAAAAAAAAAAATTTATTTCTTTGTTTGGTTAAATAGTGTTGGTTTGCATTAGTAACCAAGAAAAGTCTTTCTTTTGTAAGTTCTTGACGGTTTACTTAGATCATAAGTAGCTCATAGTCGAGTGAAATCCTTCTTTGAGTTTGTTGTTCAAAGATCTTAGAAAATTTTTAGTTTGAAAAGTTGTTCAAGTTTTGAGTCAAGAAGAGGTTATTTTGTTTCCAGATTTCTGTTTATTTTTCTTTCGTCTTTCAAACATCACTAGTTTCACTTTCGTAACCTGTGACTTAGACAAGCCATAAAAATTAACGCTAAATCTAAAATTCATTAGACTTTTTATGTTTGTAGGGTCAATCAACTAGTCTAGGGTTAGGGCCTTGAATTAGGTTGGAGAGGAAACTCATTAAGGCCATTAAATCAAACATTGGAGTCTGAGTTAGGGAGTGTCAAAGTCCAGTATCATGAAAGTTATGTAGGACCCCCCTCTAACACATGGGCTAAACACGAGGTCATGTGTGGAAAGGTAGAGGAGATAACCCCTCCAAAGCTAGACCAATCGTAGTGGAGAACACATATAGAGGGCTTGTCTTGGGATTCCGTCAATTTCATTTGCCACAGAGCTTCGTGGGTCTCGAATCCATTTGAGATCCTCAATTGTCTTACGGACCACTTTCCTTTGATAACCTTGACAGGTTTTGGGCTCGATACCCTGCTCATTGTGGTCTACCCGACTTTCGACTATACCACCTGGTGACTATTCGCGCGCTGGCAACCTAGTTCCCTATCTTTTTTAGAGAGATACATAGGTGACTGCGGGGGTATACCATGGTACCTAAGATAGACATCAGGCCATGCTTTGTAGAGTATACCTAGAGGGTGCTTTCGTGTTCAAGTTGCACTTGCATCGGTAAGTTTCTCTAGTGTTGGTTGTTGTAACTGTTCTTCCAACTAGTTTAGTGTTTGCTTGTTTTATCTTAAAGAAACCTTTTTAGTGTGTGTTGTTTTTGAACGAATAGAAATCCCTAGCATGTCTTTGATCTTCTCACATAGTGGAGGATCATGAGATTTTCCAGTCACGAAGGCTTCTGGGCCTATCACCGGTTACACTGGAGCCACCCCCACCACCATTGAGGTGAAAGCTAGACCAACAAGGGTCTTTTGAAGCGACCGGGTCACAGGAGACTGTATCCGACCAAAATCCGGAAGAAACAACCATTTTAGACCTTGGAGTGAAAGATCTTGGTCCATCTAAAACTCCAACAACTGATATTTCGGCACCCATCATCATACATATTCACCCTTATGAGTGCCAGATAGTGTCGCACATAGCAATGCAAACAAATGTTGCCAGTTCTTCTGGGAATTCCTCAATTACCACTATTCCATATCCTCACCTACCATCACTAGTCCGATCCACCATGGTCTCGATTGTCTCTACCACAAGCAGTGGTCTAATCTCGTCTATGGTGGCAGCCACTACCCCTTTCACACCGAGTGCGACAGGCCCTCCATTTTCATATGGGATGCTTAGCTCACGTACAAGTCTTGTACTTTCCTACTCCACTTTACAGACTTTAGGTTTGGGGGCAGGGAGCTCTAACACTCCTCTACAAGGACACATGGGGGGCACTTCAACTCCTTTTAATGCTTTCCTTTACAGGGAGTTCATATACCTCCTTCGTCCCCTTCACTCGGTGGCACCCACCAGTAATCCGTCGGGCCACCCACACACTATAGTTTATTTGAAGCAGGGATTCAAGGGACACCTTCTCATAATATTCTGGTAGGTTCGACACCATTTTATTTTTTCGATGCATTTGGTAACAACGCTTTCCCGTCAGCTGCTTTCCTGACTAGGGGCAACCCCGGTTATGGACAACCTATTCCTATGCAGGGTACTATTCCTGCACAGGGGGAAAACCCATGAACTTCTTCCGCATTGGGACCTTGGAATTCTTGGCAGGGATCAGTTCCCTCATTAGGAATGTCGGTCTGGGGAAATTATTTTCACAACCAATGGAACCCCGGACAAGGTACTATGCCTATGCCCATGGGATCGGCATGGGGCAACCCTTCCCAAAGTCCTTCGAATGTAATGCACGCTCAGCCATCTACGTACTATTTTGGGAATCAACTGATGATGTCTCCTCACACACAAAATTCATACGCTGGTCATGGCCATGGTTTTTACCAGAACCCAGGCCAGCAGCCAAAATTTTTCTAGCAACCTGGTGCCAATCAAACTCCAGGTCTCTTTTTCCATGTTTATCACCAACAACCCAAACTACCTTTCCTGGAAACCTTGCATTTTCTAGACTTGACAAGGTTGTTGAATGACCCTATCTGTCACGATCCGCGTTGGCCCCCTATGATGACGAAGTTTTCATTGGACATACCAAAGTTTGAGGCCAAGCCTAATGAAGATCCAAGAGATCACGTGACTACTTTTCACCTTTGGTGCTCGTCTAGTTCGTTAAAGGATGACTTCATACAGTTGCGATTGTTTCAACGTACTCTCATTGGGAGTGCCATGAAATGGTACATTGAGCTCATCCACTCAAGATACTCTTCCTTCGGTGAATTGGCAATGGATTTCCTCAACCATTTCCAATTACCTGAGCAATACAACGCTGGCACAGAATTGCTGGCCAATTTCACACAGACAAAAGCAGACCATATCTCTGGTCACATCCGAGAATGGAGCTGCCGAAAGAGTTTAATTAAGGTGCTAGTCCCACTAGAATTCTTTCTTGAGTGGTTACTTAAGTCTTTGGTCCCACAGTTATCCAAAGATGTCGTGACGTCGGGAGTGTTTTCCAAAGAAGATGCCATCATGAGAGCTCAACAGCTTGAGCTAATCTACTCTCAGTCTGGTTTATTATATGAGATCTTTCCAGATGCGCCATGCTCAATACTTGATAAAACCAGATAGAGAGATGGACCACATGCCGATGGCATTATTGGTTCAACACAAACAAATTCTGCTGAACAACTGACGAAGCAATTGCAACAATTTTCTATACAACACACAACAGCCAACCAAACTATGGTTTTGGCTGCTCCCCCTACCCAAACGTCAGATGTACACACAGTGCAATCGACAAATCCAAAGACCACCCAACAGTCTGATGGAAAGAAAAAACAACGAAAGAAGGGCAAGGAGGATAAGAAACCCACTAATAATGTTGGCGGGGGAAACACTGAGAAACGAAAGGCGAGGTATCTGTGAAATCTATGCACGGAATACCACCCGACCCACCAATGTCCTCGGCTTGCAGAGGCCCAAAAGTTTGTGACACAGCAACAACCTACCGTGTTAACCAATCCATTTCAACATGGACAAAACCTAACCCAAGCCTCTACAAGCGCGGAAGGGCACAACCAAGGACCCTCTTCATCTTCAAATAATCCTGCATCCATGAATGTGTATATGATGAAAGGTGATGCTTTTATATCGACTAGAACTCATGACTACAGTAAACCAAGCACTTCTGAGAAGGGAAAAGAAACCGAAATCCCATCTCTTCCTCTCCAGATTGAGAAGACTTTGGGTGAAACAATGACATGCATCCCAAAAGGTGTGTTCAAGAAATATTCTCACAACCCTAATGCAAGGGCCTCCCAGAACTATTCTGTGGTGGAGGATTTGTCCCAAACCCCTTGTGCGATGTATGCTTTGGAGGTCCTCCAAAGATGCCCCTCCCTGAGGAAATATTTGTTAGCCACTTTAGGATCTATCGAGACTTGTAATCTGGGTACAATCATGCTAGATACTGTTGAAGGAAAATCTCCCTGCGGACAGGTAGATCTCCTCTTGAGAGCTAGACTCTTAACTCTTAAGACAGAAGATGCTTATCATGGACACTGACTTCATTTTAGGTCTATATAAACTAATGTGTGAGGAGGAAGGAGAAAATAAGTACCTTTTACCGGTGTTTGTCCCTGTACGGTCCGAGTTGAGCTTCGATCTTTCACTCCTAGATAAGCCCTGTAGACAAACAAAAGTACAACCACTTCCTACTCTACTAATATTAGCTCAAAATAGACCTATCAATTACAGACAAGTTCATGTGAGATTAAACACAAACTAGAAAGAAACAGGCCAAGCATATTGTATTGATGAGAACAATAACGAAAGAAACTTACAACCATAGATGTGAATGCAGTAGCTTCATTTTGAATCCTCTTTGTCTAACCCTTGCTCAAAAGACCCATGATCAGAATGATAGCAACTTCACTGATTATTCTCCTCCACTTCACTGTGTGTGAGATCATATCTTTCATGCTTCTAATTCTTCCTCCCTTTTTCACCATGAGAGGGCCTGGTTATATAGGTTTAGAGAGGCCCAACCACTTGAGATATCTTTAGGGTAAGTTGAGGATTTTCCTCCTTTAGTTAGGGATCTTCCCTAAAATCATGGCTTGACCAAGGATTCAAATCCAATTGCCTTCCAATATTGAAGAGATCTTTCCCCCATTCTTCTCAACAAACCAACTGCTGCCCAGAATAGGTAGCGCTCCTTCAAAAGGGTAGTCAGAGCATTATAATGCTCCCTAGTAAGGTATAGGGGGGCACCAAAACTCCTAACAATAGTAAAGTACCAGCATCGTTAGTGTCTTTTCCTTTGTTAGGGTTACCTAGTGTGTCATATGTCTTAGAGAGAGTGGTCAAATTGATCCCATTAAACATATAAATATGTGCATTCGATGAGGCCTCATCATGAGGATCGCTAGAACTGCCCATAGGAGAGGGGGTTTGAGAAACCATGGATTGTTGCTGTGGAAAAGGTTGAGTAAGCGTAGCGGGTTGTGAATTCCCTTGGAAAATTTTGGCCACTTCATTGCGAAGTGGATAGTCTCGAGTTTAGTGATCGTCACCACAAATGATACATGGGAATTTCAGCTTCCGTTGTGTTTTCTTTTTGGTAGCAGGTGGTTGAGATTGATTTTTTGTTTGTTCATTGTTATTTTTTGATTTATTCTTTGTCTTCTTAGTACCTCCAGATTGTTGTAAAGGGGTATATTGAACTGCATTCACCTCAGAGATCCGAGTTTGGGGGGAGGTAGAAGAGGGTGTATTCGATTTGGAAAAAGATTGAGTTTTGACGGAACCGATAACACCATCCGCATGAGATGAGGATGATGGCTTAGAAGGATCAGTATTAGATCGAGTAGCATTTAGAAGTAAATCATACAAAGTACCAGATTGGGAATAAACCAAATCTAAATACTGAGCCCGAGCGATGGCTTATTCTTCTGTGACCGCACCACCCATAGCGACATCATGAGCGATCGGGGGTAACAATAATTTAGTAAACCCTTCCGCCAATAGCATGTCAGGAATGACTGCCTTGATCATCCTTCGTCGTCGCCTCCACTCATGAATATGGTCAGAGAAATGCACAGAGTTAGTTTGACGAAGGGAGGTCAAGAGTTCAGTACCCGTCTCGTAGCGAATAGGCAGTTGAAAGTGTGTGAGGAAAGACATGGCAAGGGAATTGAAATCATGAAAAGAAGCACGTGGTAGTTCAATATACCACTTTGCTACTGAACCGGTAAGTGTTCACTGGAAAAGATGAAAATTTATAGAATCATCCATGAGGGAGTTTGATGAACACCACAAATGGAAAGTCATCACATGGTTGTTCGAATCTTCGCCAGGGTTTTTGTCAAATTTCAGAATATCAGAAGGAATTTTAGCTGGAATGACTGGCCAAACTGGTGAATGAAAAATAGGATCATTAGTTAACTGAGACAAGTCTGGGAGATCCATAGTCGCAAGGAAAGATAGTTGTCTGTTAATGTGCGAATGATACTGGTGCAGCATAGGAACACCAGTAGGACCATATACTGGGTTAGGTGGATAGTTGTAACCAGTAGGTCCTCCTACATACGGTTGTTTCTGGCCAGGATAAGAAGGATTCAATGTTGCATGAGAAACATTGGCATAACCCGGTGGGTTCTCAACATTATAGGTCGGGTGATTTATTTTCCCATGAGGAGGATAAACATTTTTCCCTTGAGAATAGTAGGGAGTAGATCCTAGAGGTGGATACACATGAGGCCCAAGAGGAGGATAATACTGTGGTCCCGGAGAACTCTAGGTGGTGTTTGGGATGCCTCCCGGATAAGATTGCCCGTAAGATGTTCCGGAAGGGACAGGATTGGATACTCCTCCTAGTGGGTTATTATACAAGTGCCCCCCAATGTGGGGTTGAGTAAAAGTGCCTCCTGAAGATACTCCCCAGGATTGTGAAGGATTTCTAGCAAATGAGGGTTGCCCCCCTGCCAGTGGTGGATTTATGACCGGGGTATGATTGGAAAATGGAGGTTTCCCTCCAGGAGGAGCATGAAAAGGGGGTTGTCCCCTGGGAAGGGTAGGCCCACCATGGAAAGGTAGTCCCCTAGGAGGAAAAGGTTCATTGGATGGTGGTTTCCCTCCAGTCGGTTGTGTTTGGCCAATAGGGGTTTGCGTTCTTGGGTGAGAAGATGTCCCAGTAAGATCATGTGGAACATGTGGAGCTGTAGAGTAGAAGATTGTAGAAACGGGGGTAGATATTGAAGTTCTTTGGGGGTGAGTAGAGGTGATGAGTCCAGCATTAGGATGGACTTGTGCTGGTGTAGCAGTAGGGTTAATAACCTGATCAACTAGGTGATTCATAGTTTGACCAGATGATCCTTTTTCACTAGGAGGGTCATGAGGATGAAAGGGTTGTCGAAAGGATTCGAAATGTTCATAGATATTGCGTCCCGATGAAGTCCTCCATATAGAATGAGCAGGTGTGGGATTGGTATCTACTGCAGTGCTAGGATGAACATGAGTCCTATACTCATCACCAAAGATTAGGTATGTGGATCCCATATATGTTTCGGTAAAGATCCTCTCCGGTAATAGTGGGATCTCTTCATCTATGACATTCCCAAAGGAGTCTAAACGAACCAAAAGTGGTTCAAGAGGAGTTACTGACACAGATGTAGTGGGATTTTCAACCGTGACCAAAGCGCCTTCTGAGTTATCTAATGGAGGAGCAATAACACTTCCAGTGTCGGATTGATTTTCTACCTCTCTATGGTAGTTGTCTTCTGGAGGGTTAAGAGGTAAGGGTTGATAGCCTTCTAGAGGCAACCCTTGCATCCTACATGATCGGCAAAGACCTTTATCGTCTACGAGCTCAAATGTGGAGAATAACAAAACACACTGAAAATCTAGGGCCA
>JASDQU010507891.1:2492-17217 GCA_032191745.1 Picea mariana | reverse complement strand
TTGTACTCACAGCCTAATCCAAAGTGCTAACCCTAGTCTACTATTGGTGGAAGATACTAAAAACAAAAATGTTCTAGATAATTTTTAATTAGCATTCGTTTTACAGCTGTTCTTTACTCAAAGGGTGCACGAAAGTGAAATTGATGGAATGAGGACTCAATTCTAAAAAAGATGCATAAAAGATGATAAGCAATCATTTATTTTCAATGAACTCCTATTTAAGGGAGAGATAAGGAGTTGTTTTCACTTTCAAACACTAATATGAAATGTCCTCAATCAATTGGTTCTCAATCGAATTCAATGCAATGCTAAAACATTTTCAAAAATGCCTTCTAATATGCAAACCAATCACTAAAATGTATCTTTTGTCGTTTGTATGTGAATGGTGATTAATTCAATGCAAAGACTTCTCTTGCTAACTACCCTTTCAGATCAAGGAGATTCAGACAAGTATGAGTAGATTTCGCACACATGACACACACCCTCTTGCTGTGATTGAAACAAGAAGCAAACCAAAAATAAAAGATAACAAAGAAAAATCAAACAATTCATACAAAAAGAGAGGTGTTCAAGAACAATGACCTCAATAAAAACCAAATGAGAAGATTCGTAGACTTCTGATGTCCTTCACTAGAGTTTCTGCTCAGTCAGACAAGAGAGAAAAAGAAATGGATCGATTCCAAGTTCTCAATAGGAACAAAAACTCAAAAGAGAGAAGGTCTCAAAATATGAACAAAAAGTGTCTACTTCTCATAAAACATAGGGTCAAAGTGTCATTAGGAAGATATACTCAAGCATCAAGAAGCTGAGCAAAGACAAAAACAGAGACTGAAGTACATAAAACACAATTCTGGAGGTATTTTTGCAAAGAAGAGGCTATCGCTTTGGTGTAAGGGCCACCAAGGCATTATAAATATCTATCTGATACCTTTGGGGAGTGATGGAATTGGGCTAACATGGGCACAGGGGCGCTAGGCTTCAAAAACTCAGAAAAAGGTCAGAAAAACCAAAAACTCAGTCAATCTTTTGTCAATCAAGATGAATGTGATGGACTAAGGATTCAATCAAAAAGTGCAATCAAACATATGGAGTGAACAAGGTCTGAAAACAATAAAGGATAAGACAAGGTCTATGAGGAAGACCAAAACTAAAAGTTTTGATTCGTCCCCAGTGAAGTCACCAATTTCTGTTGAAGGAAAATCTCCCTGCGAATAGGTAGATCTCCTCTTGAGAGCTAGATTCTTAACTCTTAAGACAGAAGACACTTATCATGGACACTAACTTCCTTTTATTTCTATATAAACTAATGTGTGAGGAGGAAGGAGAAAAGAAGTACCTTTTACTAGTGTTTGTCCCTGCACGGTCCGAGTTGAGCTCCAATCTTTCGCTCCTCGATAAGCCTTGTAGACAAACAAAAGTACAACCACTTCCTACTCTACTGATATTAGCTCAAAATAGACCTATCTATTAGAGACAAGTTCATGTGAGATTGAGCACAAACTAGAAAGAAACATGCCAAACATATTGTATTGATGAGAACAATAACGAAAGAAACTTACAATCGTAGATGCGAATGCATGAGCTTCGTCGAATCCTCTTTGTCTAACCCTTTCTCAAAAGACCCAGGATCATAATGAAAACAACTTCATTGATTATTCTCCTCCACTTCACTATGTGTTTCCTATGAGATCATAGGTTTCATGCTTCTAATTCTTCCTCCCTTTTTCACCATGAGAGGGCCTACTTATATAGGTTTAGAGAGGCCCAACCACTTGAGATATCTTTAGGGTAAGTTGAGGATTTTCCTCCTTAAGTTAGGGATCTTCCCTAAGATCATGGCTTGACCAAGGATTTGAATCCAACTGCTTTCCAAGATTGAAGAGATATTTCCCCTATTCTTCTCAACAAACCAACTGCTACCCAAAATAGGTAGCGCTCCTTCAAAAGGGTAGTCAGAGCATTATAATTCTCCCTAGTAAGGTATAGGGGGGCACCAACACTCCTAACAATAGAAGTGCTCCTCCAAAAGGGTTGTTAGAGTGTTATAATGCTCCCTAATAGNTTTTGTGGTTCTTTCAGATGGCAAGAGGTACATAACTCTGTTGACCCATTTCTCTTCTTCCAAATCAAGTGTTTTATGTGTTTCAAGTGTCTTTATGATGTCGTTATAGGTATGACATAGGTATTATGGCAGTATGCTTTTCCTGACACTTGCAACACTTGTGAGAAAAATACGACACTTGCGACCCTTGTAATGATGACACTTGTGACACTATCAAAGTGAGTATTTTTTATGTGTAATAGATACAACTGACTTAAAACCTCATCTACCTTACCATGTAGCTTTTTAGATAGTAGTGGTTCATCCCACAAAAACTTTTACTTGGAACATTTTCCGCATGGTGGTTGATGAGGGCACCTCGACATGCATTGTGTCGTTGGCATGTTGGAAGGCCATTGGCCAACCCGTTTTGTCTCCGTCACCTAGTCTTCTCACTGATTTCGATGGTCATTCATTTTGACCACATGGTATCATTCCCTCTTTTCTCGTGCAGTTAGGAGGGAAGACCATGTGCATCGAGGAAGAAGTAGTCGATGCATCCCTCGACTACAATCTCTTGTTAGGAAGGAGTTGGACTTATGCCATGCAAGCAGTGGTCGCTACAGTTTTCCAAGTCTTGTTGTTTCCATGTGAGGACCAGATTGTGACCATTGATCAATTGTCATTCTCCAGACCTGACCCTTCATTTGGGGTTTTCACGGTCTCGATGATTGATAATCCCCAACCAGGCATAGTCAACTAGGGGTTGGTTTGTGCCCATCTTTGATGGGTACATTCGATTACCCACCCCCTCAAGGCGATGTCAAGTTCATATCCGACCACCATAAGGTTGATATTTTCCAAGTTTCATCATTTTGCATGACTTACTTCAATGATCTATGGATACTTCCTTCCCCATCGGCCATGATGGAAGGGACAGGGCACCCTGGCATGTCCATTCCCTTGTCCGCAACTGAAGTAGCGTATTCTTCAGTCTAGCAAGCTTCGGTCGACATAGATCCAACTCCTACACAAGAGTTAGATCCGATTCTAGAGCCTATTTGGGCTCAAGGCTTTCTCACTGATACTGATTCATTAGACTTAGTCTTGCCCTCCGACAAAGAAATCATTGAAGCAATGACTAGTCTGGACAAACCCTGGGACAATCTCCATCACATATCATACTTCCTCCCAGAGTTAAGCAGAATTGAAGCAAGAGACTTCACCTTGACTATGACTGCAGATAGGTCTTTTCCTATTAACCCCTTAGCTACACATGAGGTTTATACCGAGGGTAATATGGCAACTATCGCTAAAACCATACCAATTAATATCTCCAAAACCCTTGGCATCATGGAGAATATTTTCATCGGAGCTGACTATTCCCCCAGAGATATTCAAATCTACATAGATCTATTTAAATAATTCCATGAAATTTTTTCCTGGTCTTATGAGGAAATGCCAAGCATCGATCCAAAGATAGTCGAACATGAAATCACGACTTATTCGGATGCCAAGCCTGTTCGACAGAAGCTTCGTCCAGTTAATCCCAGGAAAGAAACAACCATTAAGGTTGAGGTAGAGAAACTACTGAAAGCTAGTTTTATCTATCCTATCCATTTGACCCTATGGGTGTCAAATCCTATGCCAGTCAATAAGAAATAGGGCATGGTTCGCGTATGTATGAATTTCCGTGATTTGAACAAGGTTTGTCTAAAAGATAATTTTCCCACACCATTCATCGACCAAATAATTAATGAATGTGCAGGTTGTGAGGCATTTTATTTCATGGATGGTTTTTCAAGATATAATTAGATACAAATCAAACCCGAAGACCAGCACAAAACGACATTCATTTGTCCATGGGGTACATTCGCGTATCGTAAGATGCCCTTTGGTCTCAAAAATGCTGGAGCAACCTTTCAGCGGGCCCTGTCTTTTGATTTCCATGACCTCAAGCATATATTCGAGGCCTATTTATATGATTTAGCATCTCGATCTCACAAGAGAACAAATCCTCCCACACACCTCCGACTTATCTTTGAGCAATGTCGCTAGTTCCAGATTCGCTTGAATCCAAACAAGTGCAGCTTTTGCATAACATCAGGGTGTTTGTTAGGTTTCATAGTGTCAACAACAGGGATCATGGTCGACCCTCTCAAGGTTGAGGCAATAGTTCATTTGCCTCCCCCATGCACAATCCTTCAACTTCAGAGTCTACAGGGAAAGGAAAAGTTTTTAAGGCGTTTCATCACCAACTATGCCGAGATCACAAAGGGATTTATGTGCTTACTAAAGAAAGACATTCCTTTTTATTGGGACGATGCCGCTCAATGCTCCTTCAAAGTGTTGAAACATGCCCTCACAACTACCCCTCTGCTTCGACCACCCAACTATAACAAATATTTCTTATTATACCTGGATGCAACAGAGTCAACCATCGGCATGGTCTTAGTTCAGGAAGATGATTTACTCTCAGAATACGTGATATATTACCTGAGCTGAGGCCTAGTCGGACCGGAACTCAATTATTCTCATATCGAAAAACTTGTGTTGGCAATAGTCCATGCTATTCAACAGTTTCATCATTATGTTTTGTTTCACAAGACCACCGTCATTGCTGTTGTGAATCCATTTCAATACTTGTTGACATGATGGGTAATAGGTGGAAATATTAGTAGATGGATAGTCTTCCTCCAGGAATTCGAATTAGATTTTGTTTCAGCAAAATCCAAAAGTCACTGGTCTTTGCAGAACTTATTTCGGAACTTTCGGTTGAGTCAGGTGATGTTATGGCTGAAGAGTCGCCTATTGGAGGGGATATGTTTTTGATCACCTCTTCGGATCCTTGGCACGAAGATATACTTGTCTATCTCCAGACTTTGAAGTTCCTCACCTCTGCTTCTCATGATGAGCATTGCCGTATATGCCGTTAGGCTAAGAATTATCTCATACTCGACGATACGTTGTATTGAAGAGATGTAGACTACATCCTATGTTGATGCCTCATTCACGAAGAAGCAATTGTCATGCTTAATGATTTCCATACTGGAGCATGTGGCAGTCATTTTTCTGGGCTGGAAACATCGCAAAAGATTTTACGAGTAGGTTACTTCTGGCCAAAACTAATCAATAATTGTATCGAATCGGTCAAGAAGTGCCACCCATGTCAGATCTTCTCTCGGAAGATGAGGGTACATCCCACTCCCATGTTTCCTATCATCACAGTTGGTCCCTTCACCAAGTGGGGAATTGATTACACTACATGCAACCCTCCTTCAGCTAGCGGGCACCATTATATCATTGTAGCCATAGACTACTTCACGAAGAGGGTCAAATCTATGCCAATGTTTAAAGATGATGGGGAGACTGCAACTCTCTTTTTATTCAACCAGATAATAGCAAGGTTTGGCTTCTCGAGAGAGATTGTCACGAACCATGGAAATCACTTTTAGAACCAGATGATGATCGAGTTAACATCAAAGCTTGCATTGTGGAAAGAACATTCATCACCCTACTAGCCCCAAGCAAATGGTTAGGTGGAAGCTGTAAATAAATCTCTTAAGACCATCCTACAGTGAACGATCAACTCAACCAAGTCAAATTGGCATTTGATGTTATACTCGACATTACGGGCTTACTAAACATCTGTTAAGACTGCAACTGGTTTCTCACCTTTTAAACTTGTTTATAGGCTGGAAGTAGTCTTGCCTATAGAATTTCAGATCCCGTCCCTAAAATTGGAAGTACAGTTATTGCCAGACACTTCTCCACTCGAAGAACAATTATTATAACTTGAGCGGCTCAATGAGAAGTGTCGTGATGCAGCCCTAGCCAACGAGGCTCACAAACATAAATTCAAGTGTCAGTATGATCGGTCCATTCATCCTTGACTTTTCTCTGAAGGCGACCTTGTCCTAGTCTATGACCAAGATAAGGATCTCCTAGGGGTAGGAAAATTCAAACCCATGTGGTTCAGACCTTTCATCATAAAAGAGGTTCTAAAAAAGGGTGCTTATCGTCTGGTTTACTTTGAGGGAAATGCTTTGGCGGAGCCTAGAAATGGGCTCTACCTCAAGAAGTATTACTCATAGGTAGGTCACCTTGGGTAACATTTTGTAACATATGCATAGTCTTTGTACTATTACTTTCTAGTTTCTTTTAGTATTATGGACATGTCATTTTTGATGTTATATTTTGTCACTGTGGTAGATGTCAAGTGAATCAGAGGTGTTCATTGGGTTTGTAGACGGTGCTAGCCAGCACATTCGGAGGCTTTCCTCCACAGCGTGGGTAATTTTTACACCTCGAGGACAGTTATTATCTTCCGGAGGTATATGCTTAGGTGACACCACAAACAATGTCGCCGAGTACAGTGTAGTTATTGAGTTGCTTTGTGATGCCCTGTCATTTGGTATCTCTTATCTCCAGGTCTATTTAGACGCTCAACTAGTTGTGTCTCAGTTAAATAGAGTCTACCATGTTCATGATCTGACTTTAGACTGACGATTCCTTAACTATGTCTCTTATAACGAAGCTTTAATTATATTACATATTTTCATGTTTCTAGGAGATTAAACCAAGTTACAGATACTCTAGCTAATCAAATTTTAGACTGGCATCTCACAGACATAAAATTACATGCACATAAACATGGAAATACATTTTTGAAGGAAAATATGATCCATAAGACACAAAAAGACATAAAAATCCAGATATAATATCATAAGTACCAGAGTACATAGGTGGACACAAGCGCCTAAAAAATATGACCAGTAACGAGTCATGGGGATTATGCCCTTAAAACATATATACAGATGGAGCTATCAAAGTCTATACTAACTAAGTTCAAGGCCTATGGGCCCTATTGTAATAGTCAACAACGTTTTCCAAACACCGAAACAGTTGGACCCATGTCCGTGGTGCCCCCACTACATGAGGTTGCATGGATGGTGGCAGATACTCAATCTCTGCCATAGGGATGGTGCGAGTGAGCGAGGTAAAATTTCACTCAACTCATCTCAAAACCCTCTTAGCCTCACTAGCTGGAATCTCTCCTGCTACTGCTAGTTCCCTTGGGGTGGCAGGTGCAACCCCCAACCGAGGATGATGCATGTTCCTCACATAATCTGTAGGTCATGAGGGTCCCACATCTGCACACAATAGACACGTATCTTTCAAATACTCTGGTATAAAAAAAATGATATATAAAAAAAAAACCACAAAAATGATATATGTTTCAAAAAAGAAAATAAAAATGATGCAAACTTACCCATCTTGCCTCACTCCTCGCCTGGAGGTATTGGGATCTCGGGATCTCTTGAGAAATCAATCCTAGCATAAGGATAATCCTCTATGACTGGGATCTGCCACGACAACCAAGCAAAGTAGTCATCATCGAAGGACTCATTAGTCCTTCCACCACCCTGTCATGGTAGCAACACTGCCCATCTGCAAACCGCAGGAAGAGAGGCCTGATGTCCTCGTACCACCACTCAAGGACTGAAGCTAGGAATTCTTTCAAAGAAGAAAGAGCATAGAATTGTCCCGAACCTGAAGTTCCTCTGCATTCGCAACTGGGAATATGTCAATTGCCTCTTCATACAGTCCAATAGTATAGTGCTCTAGTCAAATATCTATGCATTTAAGCATTGGACTGCAAAGTTCATCTATGCACGGGATGCCTGATGTAGAGCCGTAGAACCATTAATCTACCCAATAAGCAACATAATCGTTCGCAGTGATAAATCAATGATCTTTCTTATTGGCACTTGCGAGCTCGATCGGTCTGTACCAACCTCACAATAAAGTCCTATCAATTCTGATATGTTATGAGGCCTCGAAGGAAATGTCTACAAGTTGACTGGTTCCCCTCTCCTGGAGAGGCCAGTCAAAAAGTATATGTCCTCTCTAGTAGGCACTAATGACTTCCCCTCTAACATAAAAGCTTTTGCATCAGGGTGCCAGTATTCAACCAAGGCATTCAGTAGCCTAGGTTGTGCTCTCATGAAAGGACACAGGAAAAACTTGAGCAAACCACATTGCATTAACATTGCCACAGCGTTAGGGTCTTCCCCAACTAGTGCGATGATATATTCATGCTCTTGTTCTCTCCATTGCACATACATCCTGCACATGGGAAAATTTTCAGAGGGTTAGGCCTTGCTTTTTAAACCTTTTTACACTCTTGGGAGGGTCCATGCGGGATGTTGTGATGACAATCGTGTGTACACGCACTCTGACATTAGATAGAGCGAGTGTATATGCAGGATGTCATAGGACAACCCACGTGGACCTAGGGATGACCTTTTAAAGGTCAACGCCCCCCCAAGAAACCAAATTAAAGGCACACATAAAGAATTAAAAATAAAAGGGAGGTAGTTTATACTTACTTGGTCCAGATGGATGGTCGTTTTTTCCACTGTAGCTCCCAGAATCACCAATCAAAGGGGGTTTTTTTCTCCAGAGTCAATTTCCAAATCAACAATGGTGATAATGAGCTGTCAACTTCTATTTATAGACTTTTTGGCCCTTTCTTGTCACTTTTTTGGCCCCCGTTATCATTTTCTTTAAATTGAAAACCATTTAGAGTGATTCAGGAGTTTCTTTGGAAGGTTATGATTGGGTATCAGAACATGTTTTGGAGTTTTGGGTCACTTTTGATGGTCCGTGGGAAAAACCTCAGATGATCAACTTGAGCATACAGGTTAGGTTTCCACCCCTCCTTTTGTATCTCATTGTATTTATCCCTTTTCCATAGGATCTATCCCATCAGGTTATGACATGGAACCATCATTGCTTCTTTAGAAGTGTCACGATTTGGTGGTAGAGCTTACCAGAACATGGATGCCCTAGGTAGATCCTAGTTGCATTATGGTGTCCAAGCCATCACTAATGATTGTAGGCTTGGGAGTCCTTTTTTTTTTTCCTGATTACACGTTTGAGCCTCATTTGCATGACTCTTGACCTCACCCACGGGACTCCCAGAACATAACAGGTATTCTTTTAAGCCCTTTTTAGACCCTCTAAACATGAAAATATTTTCGAGTGATCTTGTGGCCTTTCACGCTCGTTAAACTAAAATTTGAAGTCACATATATCCGAAGATAGTTTACCTCTTTTTCAGTCCGGATGGTTAACTGTATGAACAAAGGTATACTCTAAGGAACTTCAATTCTCTAGAAGAGTACCCTCAGGTATCATTTTAACCCTTTTTCGAGCCTAAGGGACTAAATGTACGAAAAAGGAACCCCCACGGAGTCCATATTTAAGCTCTTTTCAGAATCCCTAAAATTGAAAAGATCGTCAAGTGACCTTATTCTTTCACACTCATTAAAATGGTCCAGAAGAACATTCCTGATGGAGTCCATAGTTAAGCTTTTTCAAACTCCTTAAAAATGAAAACATGGTCGAGTGATCTTGTCTTTATCACACTCGTTAAAATGGTTTTGAATAGACATCTTGTCAGTGCTAGTTTACCCCTTTTTCGAACCGAATAGACTACCTTCAAAAAAGGTTCCCCATTGGAGTCTCCTTTTACATTTTTTCAGACTCTCTAAATATGAAAAACTGTCGAGCTTACCTTCTTTGGGCTCATTAAAATCACATCGAAGGATGTTACCATTATGTGTCTTGTTAATCGCATTTTCATACCCACATCTTTGGCCTAATGTCGGCTCCATGTTGCTCTCAACTGAACCATCTGAAGCATGCCTTATATGCAAGCCCTGTAGCACTTTGCCTCTGCATCTTGACACCTTTGGCCCCTGGAGGATTTTTCCCGAGTGTCCTTTTATTGCATATGTCCCTTTGCCCTAAGAATTCCTGTGTTCCATGTGCTTGGAACTAGTATGTTTGCGACACTCGATTCCTCCTTTGTAACATAACATTCTTTTATTCTTTTTTCAAAATTATTGAAAAAGACAAAAAAAAAAATCAAATATACCCCAAAAAGAGGAAGGGAAAAGTATTTTATTTTGATTGGCAGGACAATGCGTCACCCTTGGATAAAGCACATATTTCCATTTGTTCATCAAACCCTGGGATTTTGTATGACCTTAGTAAGTTGTTCCCATTACATTGAGTTGTGTCCTCCTCCATTTGGTTATTCTTCCAAACATATGGAGAGTTTGCGTTGCCTCCTGCCTCATAAACTTATGTTAATTCCATGCTGCCTGAGTCTCATCATTTGTCGTGCTATTGCCCAAGGGAAATTTTTACCGAGCCTGATTCGGCCCCTCTGCAGTTTGTCTCTTGCCCTCATGCCCAACCATCCTGAAAGTCCAATCAAGTCTTTTCTCGAAATCAATGAAGCCTTCAGTCTGATAATAAAGATTATCTAGTCCATGACTGATGAGCCGTCGAAGACCTCTGGGTAGTGAAGTCGTACACTCATATTACACTCCTACCCGAGTTTTGAAGATTTTGAAATTGTTTCTCAAGCTCTGAAGACCTCATCTCCAACCATCAAGCCTTATCAACTTCTAGAAGATGGATACTCTACATGTATATCTTTTTTATTTCGAGATGTAACTCCGTTGTGTATTGCTCGCAGCTACACTTTATATAGTTATATGACATGGATCAACAATGTATTTGATTGGTAGCCATGATTTTATTTTATCCCGAGCATGGGTATGCCCGCCTCGGTGAGACAATTATTATTTTGCAGACGACACCTCCCGATTTTTGGTCCCTGGGCTCACTTGTTTGGAATGTTGGTGAATATTGTTAATGTATTTCAGCCATCATATGCTCTTCTGACCTCACACATTAAGGGGCATCTGTTATAACCCAAATTTGCACCAGACATACTTACTTGGCATCAGGCCATCTTAGATTCCTTCTTTGCCAAAACATTGTTGAACAACTCTTCTTAAAAACCCCTTTTGTTGACGAAACACACAGCTTTGGGTAAGTTAACTAAACCTTTCGGCCATGCATGGCTGGTCACTCGACCAAATACCTAGATTTTTCTAGCCTATAAAATAAGGGGTAGGGGTCCCATTTGAAGGGAGGAGAATCATAGTAAAGAAACTATACCCAATTAATCATTCCCTTTGTCCCAACCTTTAGCCATCCTTGTGCAAAGAGAAGTATAGAGAAAAGTAGTTGGAATACAGTGGAAAAAGAGCCTAGGACCAAGATTGAGGAGCAATAGCCGACTTTATCATTATAAGGTATCATTGTGAAGTTAATAAAAGAATTGCTTTCCCGTCCCGTCATATGAGATTGTCATTATTGGAATAATGATTGTATGATTGATTAAATCTCTAACCCGTTAGTTCATAGATCAAATGCATGTGGAGTTCTTTGTTTGTCTTTAGTGAATGCAGGTCAGCATCGGGAGGAGAGTTTCAGTCAAAGAATGAACAAGCACGAAAAGGGATCGACATCAAACATGAAAAATAAGGTATGTCAACTTAATCTCTTGAGCCTTGTATTTACATATGAGTAATGGGGTTTAGGCATGGGATGATGGTAAAAAGTAAGAATCTTTAGGTCATTTCTACATGCATGATAAAACCCTTAGTGCTAGTCCGTAGGAGGGATTTCCCACCCACAACAGTAGAATGGATTACAATGAGGCTCCATAGGCATTTTTGATATTACTCATGAATGCCAAAACCATAGACATCCAAAAACCTAACCCTAGAAGGTGAAACACCAAAAGTCATGTAGGCCCTATGGGTAAGTTGGTGTAATTTAGTACCTCAACTTCCCAGGGCTATAATGTTTGCATACGACCTTCATTTTAGGTATGTGATAGCC
Source organism: Picea mariana (assembly GCA_032191745.1). NCBI lineage: Eukaryota > Viridiplantae > Streptophyta > Pinopsida > Pinales > Pinaceae > Picea > Picea mariana. The sequence continues at coordinate 5,405 of JASDQU010507891.1, read as the reverse complement.
CGTTGGAAATGTCTTTCAGAGAGATACACATTCCACCATCAAACTATGACTCCATCTATAGTTTGATTGTGGCAAGCCAAAAAAACAACGTTTAGGGCCCTAAAATGGCCCCGAAAGTACAACAAGATGTGCTGACATGAAATCATACAAAATAAGCCAGTTGGATTAGGCAAGATGCCACCCATATCCACCTAGAGGATGTGTGGGGCTTCATACAACCCCATAAGTGTAGAACCCACAATTACAAAGCAGTACAGAAGAACGTGTTGAACCAAAAATAGACATGAGGAGCCAGTTGGAATAGGTGGGTGGCCACCAATATCCACCTGGATCATTGTTTCTTTCCAATCATGTGGTCCTCCACATATTCCCTTGTGAAATTCATCAATGGCACCTTTTGTTTCAGACTCTGTTAGGAAACTTAATAATAAACATAAAAGATCTTTCCAATATAGCTTAGCATCCACAAAGCAATATTTGATTGCCTATAATTTTAATGTTATTTCCTTGGAATAAGTCATATCAACAAGGCATTGAAGAGTAAGAAGGTATGACACTACGTTGTTATACAAACAAGAGGAAGAGAATTTGTCATCTATCTGAGTTGTTGGTACTTGTTCATTAATTTATTCAATATCTGGGAGAGGATTTTCTGACTCAAAGTGATTTATTCCAAGATCTCTAATATTTGACTCAACAAGTAGCTTTTCTAAACCTTGTCCTTTTACCAATTTGGTTGGTTTTATTTCTAGATCATATTCCTGAATTCTCGCCAAAATATTAAAAACTCCTTTGAATAACCGAGACTTACTAGCACTAGTGCTTCTCCTATTGATTTTTTGACTTGTTGAAAATATTCCTTAGCTTCCATTTTCCATTTCACCTCGTTATCCTTCTTCAACATATCTGTGATCAGTTTAATACTTTCAACAAAATTTGGAATAAATATTCTCAAGAAATTGATTCTTCCTAAAAATGACTAAATTTCTTTTTTGTTTCTTGGTATATTTATCTTATCAACGTCTTATACTTTTTTCGGATCAACCTTAATTCCATATTTTTATACAGTATGACCTAACAACTTCCGTTATTGCATGGAAAAAAGAAATTTCTTGGGATTTAGAGATAAACCAAATTTTATGCATTTATCAAATGCTTGTTTGAGATGCTTCAAATTTTTTGCATCGGAATTAGAAAAAACTGTCAGATCATCTAAATAAATAACAAAAAATTTATCTTTCTCGCCAACAAAATCTATATCCATGTCTCTTTGAAAAGTTGCACCTGCATTCATCAAACCAAAATTCATTTTTTCATACATAAGCGTTCCCCATGGAGTAGTAAATGCAATTCTTTTCCTTATCATCCTTATGAACAACTGTTTGATTATACCCTGAAAATCCATCAATCATAGAAATTGTATTTTCCCCAACTACCCTTTCATGAATATGATCCATTTTTGAAAGAGGGTAATTATATTTTAACGAAGATCTATTTAGATTTGTAAAATCTACACATAATATTATCTCCCCATTTTTCTTTCTGACAGGAACCAGATTAGCTACCCACTGAGAGTATCTAAGAGGAAAATTAATTTTTGCATCAAGATGTTTCTTAATCTCCCTTGCTATTACATGCAAGAGAATAGGATTTATCTGTCTAAGATTTTGCTTGAAAGGATTGACACCTGGTTTTAAATGAATCTTGTGCTCTGTAATAGAAGTATCATAAGTTTTTAGATCTTCATAGGACAATGCAAAAACATCTTTATATTCCTTAATAAATTATGCATATTATTTCTTCTATTCAATGGGAAAATATTTCGACAAACTTTACAAGCCTTGGATTTTCATTAGAACCAATATTACAGTCTTCGACTTCTTCTAGTTGGGGCCGCAAAGTATATTTCAAAGGGATATCATTTTGATCAAACAATCTTTCTAAAGGAATGAGCGCTTTTGGAATTTGATTGTTTTTTAACAAAAGCATCTTATGATTTGCAATTTTGTCTTTAAACTTCTCTTAAGTTTCTCCTTCTTGCATAATCCAAGCTGATCATTTTGATTTTCTTGATCAATATGCATTTCAGAAAATTCATCCACCATTTCAATAAATTTCTTTATCTGTTCATCATCTTCAAATATTTGCCAATAGTGAAAATTATCAGGTATTGAAGATTTATTTTTTATGTCAATATGATATTTCAATTTCAAAACATTAGGTTGTATGAAATTACTTGCATATTTAGCCAATGAATCTTCTTGTTGATTATGCAATCTAGGAATAGCAAGAATGTTAAAAGATAGGAAAACAATTTCAATCAAATCCCATGCACAATTTCGGTAGGATCTCATTCTAGGATTTCTAGCTTGATATTCCTATCCGATATGTTTAACAATGAGCTCTGCATCCCCATATACTATCAAATGTTTAATTTTTATCTTTCTAGAAGCTTCTAATCCTAAAATCAAAGCTTCATATTCAAATACATTGTTTGTGTAATCAATATCAAGCTGAAATCTATAATAAAATGGAATACAATATTCATCATTTGGTGCCATGAATAATAATCCATCTCCTAATCTGTCCCAAGAAGAGGCACCATTGAAATACATTTTCCACATTCCTTAGTTAGGAAATGCGACGGAAAATCACAGGTGAGACATCAGGTAATGCATTGAACATGGAGAACAGGGGAAGACAAGAGGATAGAGGAAAGGGCCCAGGGAACTATGGGAATTATAGAAAGGGAAGATCCAAATCTAGACTTGGAAAGATAGAGTGCTATAATTGTGGGAAGAAATAACATTTAGTGAAAGATTGCAGAGCTCCAAAGAAACAAAGAGATGGAAAGAAGGAGAGAAATCAGGGAGAAAATGTAACAGGTGATGTGTTACAAGATGATTTGATTCT
>JASDQU010507890.1:43233-53356 GCA_032191745.1 Picea mariana | reverse complement strand
TAGTATTTCCAACAACGTCTACTGAGGAACAACAAACGAAGGAAGAGCAAACTCTCTCTACAACCAGTTATATTTCCTTTTTTTCATTATTAAATATTGGTTTGTTGTAAATATGTGGGTCACTTTTAGGTTTCTCTTTCCCTCTATACCTCCCCCTTGCTTTGGCTCTACGCTTAAGTTTTGTTTTGGGACTAACAATGATCCACACAAAGTCTCTTTTTTTCTCTCCCTGGTGGCCTTCAAAATACTATTCAACTACATCTATATATTCTACTCATATGTTCTACTCTCCATAAGTTTTGTAACATACCGATGCAGAACATATATGTGGTGAGTCAATAAGTGCAGAACATATCTGTGGTGAGTCAATAAGTTAACATTTGTTATTTTACAAACTTCAATATACGACAAGATGAGTCAATAAGTTAAATTTTAGTGAACTTGTCCCATTGGTTAATGAAATATACTATTACAATCCCATGTTAATGCTGAACCTCTAGACTAAGAAAATGTTGCAAAAACAACAATCATCCTTCACTTTGTTTCCAACTATCCAATAATTCATGTAGGAGTTGACAATTATGAAATTGCACTATGGCTCATGTGTTGCAACGTCTCATTTGTGTATTATGCATGAAGTTTAGGAAGGTACAAATGGATCTATCACATTCCAGTCTAGTGATTAAAAAATTGGCATTTCACAGATTTCGTCTTTTTCCTAATCAATAGAAAAAATGACAACATATTTATAATAAAATTAAAATTAAATAATTAAATTAAAAGGCGAGCCACTTTCATATTGGAATTTATCACATTGGCATTTTTCATGGTCAATATAATATGAAAATGACCATTGATTTATAATAAAATTAAACTCAAGCCATTTTCTCATTGTTATAAAAAACAAATCCTATTGTTTAAAACTAAACCCAAGCCATTTTCTCATTGTTATCGAAAAATAAAAAAACCATGTCTGAGTATTCTCCCATACTTCAAAAAATTGTGCACTTCCAAGTGGTAGCCTCATTAGCCAGTCCCAAGGTGACTCTCATTAGTCAATTTGAAGGTGAAAGGACAAGTGTTTTTGAAGAGGATAATTATGGTGGAAAACACTATGATTTAAGAATGTTGCAGGGGCATTAAATTATATATATTTGGCCTTGTTATCCCCTAGCCTAGGGATAACTAAGGAGATTATGTCTCAAGGCCCACAGGTCCTGGACATGGATTATTGAGAGCCATATTGACTTGAGCCTGGCCCTGGAGGGCCCATCCTTCCTCCATTCAATCAGCAGCAACAGCATCCATCCCATCGGCCCGGTCCTGAAGAAACAGTGGGTCTTTCTCCATGAGGTAATGAGTTCAGGTATCATGGTATGTGTTACTCTGATTCTCAAAGCATTTGAATGTGTGCATTTAATTCTCTTTTTCTTCATGATGTGTGATTGGACTTTATGCCTTTTGACTTGTCCATACATGGGGAGATGACAAAATGCCCTAGCAAGTTGGTTCCCTTAGCAGTGAGTTTCCACTGGGTGGGTTCATGAAAGGTCATCGTCTATTCCCACCATACTTATCACTTTTCATCATCTTCCCTCTCATCTATCCCCTACATTTGGTTCGGGCATTGGGTTTGCCAAGCTAGTAAAGGGTTGTACCTTGCCCTGTGGGAAGAAGGGGCTAAAGGCCCAGAGGGTAAAATTAGTTGGAAAAAGATCAAACCTTGAGATGCTTGCCCAGGGATCCCCGAGAAAGCAATAAAAGGCTTCTCAGCAAGAAAAAGGGGGGACCCATAAAAAGATAAAACTCAAGACCTAGTTGGTGGATAGGGGGTCTCATCAGGAGCCAGTCTATTAGGTCCATGGGCATGTAGTGGTATGACACTACTATTCATCTGGCCACCATGCCAGGGTAGTGGCTCTTGGTGGCATAGCCAATAGAAAGGGGGTCTCATCACGAGCCAACCTTCTCATCTCCGTGAAATGCTTGTGGGTAACACTGTCACCACTAGTCACCACGCCAGGGCAGTGTCCCCTATCTATTCTCTTGAAAGAAAAAGAAATAATATAAAAAAGTAAAAAGGCATTGAATGGGCTAGGAAACATTTGCATCTATGACAAGGTACAACTCACCCTCTTCAAAGGCACCCACAGGTAAACCCTACATTTCCCTGTCATCACTACACCCCTTGCCCAAACATCCCCATACAATCTCATGCACTTACATGACCTAGATTGGTCTTCACCCAGAAACATCCAACATCTAAGGAGAATTAGCCTAATAGGACGTCCTGGAAACCCTCTCCAAATCTGGCTTGTAGAATAGCATAACGTCTTTGAGCACTTGTCTGGGAAAGGGGGGTTTTATGCACATGTTTAGGTAACTTGATTATTAGATGTGATTGACATTGCTATGATTCCTATGACTTATGAGCCCATGGAGGGTGTACTTGTTGTTGTTGCAAGACCACTCCCGACGAACAGGTACATATGAGGAGATGATTAGCTCGGACCTCCATAAGGCTAAAATCCCACCAAATGGATGTTGAGACCCTAGCCAAGGGAAGACATATACCAGAGGCTTGCACCGGAGAGAGACGAGGATGTTCCACCAAAGACATCTTGGCAGGCCTGGACCCAGGGGAGTCTTGCCCTCCCACCATGATGTTGGCCATTGAAGGCCCTTGACGTGATCATTCAGAGCCTTGACATCACCTAGTTGAGGTATCCAGCTTGAGGACGTCTTTGGTTGGCACGTGTGGTAGTTCCTGAGGGGTTTTGAGCCCCAATGTTTCACTTGAAAAGCTAACGTTCCAGCAAGAAGGATAATGTCACCCTAGGAGGGGCATAACGTCACCCTAAAAAGATAAAATTAGGGTTTTATTTGACAATTTTGTGTAAAATTGGATTTTTCATGTATATTGGCCATGTCAGCCTTTTTGACCTAATTTTGTAATTAAAGTTCATTTGGATTGTATAAATAAGGGATTTGTCCCTTGTATTTTTTCATCATTCTTTCACTCACACAAGTGAGGTCTGAAATTCGGCCTCTTTAAGGCTTATTGGTTGAAATTAAGTGGTGCGGGACTCTTGGAGGAGGCTTGTCTTGGTGTATTTTGGCATTTTCTTGGTGGAAAGTCTTCAACTAGGGCATTTGATAGATTATTCTTGGTGAATGTAAGTGAAATTATGCAATTCTTCTTTCTTTTGAATGGTTATAGTATCTTTACTTTGCATTTACTAAGATCATGAAATTGCTAGTATAAAACCCTAGGAGATTAAGCACATGTTATTGTCCTTATCTCAATAGCTATCCACCTACAAGATTTTGCTATAAAACCTATCCATTGAAGTATGTGCTAGAGTCCTACCATTGTAGCACTCTAACACCCTTGCTTCATCAAGCTTTTATTTATCTCAAACTTGAGCTAAAGAAGAAGGAAAACCGCTAGGGCCTAGGGTTACCTACTTCCTAGTAGTCGTTTTCCTTCTAAGGTTTGGTGATTGAGGCCTTGGGTTACCAACACCTCAATCATTTTCCCTCTTGTCTCTAGTTCACACATTATCATTTGTTTCTTTCAATATTGTCGCTGCAAAAGTGACTCCATTATCCCTAAAGACACTTGTTATTACCTCATACTCGGTTGATTGATCATAACAACCCCAAAACCTTTTACCTCAAGCTATTTACTAACTATTCCTAATCCTAGATTAGACTAATTTACTAACATACTTCTTTTTGTTACAAAACTAAGCTACAGCCATATATTACAGTAGTAAAAGCTCCTGAAAGCAATTATTAAAGTTGATTTTTACATTGCCTTATTAGCTTCTGACCAGTGCTAGCATATTGCTATTATTAGGTTACCATTTTTTGTCATTTAGAAGCTTGTTTAAGGCATAAATTGTGAAGTTATTATCATATATACATTGTTGTTATAAATTTATGTTTGCTTCATCTTATATCAACTTATTGTTTTTATTGAAAAGTCCAAAGTTTTACGAAGCACTAACATCAATTGTTACTTGCAAAATAGTGTTTTCTTGTTGTCTTGTTCTCAGCAGGTACACTTAAGCATATCTTGCTTCATATTGTTAAACCTTTGGGACTTTCTGATCAGTGTGACTTATGAGAGGGGACAAATTTTCTTGATACCTTCGCTTTTTCTTTCTCAAACCCCCAAGTCACCAGGGACATCTCCCCTGGGCTTTCATCCCTAAAGAGAAAGAGGTGTCTTATTTAGGTGGCAATGATAGGACAACCTCCAGTTACGCCAATTTACCGTCCACTTGCCTTTGGCTTTTGGGCATGTACAAATTGTGTGATATTATTTTGGCGTCGTTGTAAGGGAACACTGAGTCAATATTCCTCAAGAATGATACCTTTTTGGTAAGCCTTTTTCCAAAAGCCTTTATCTTACAAAGATTACCTGGCGACTCCATTGAGGGTGATCCCCTCATCCCTTTGATAATTTCAAGAAAATTATCTGGCGACTCCACTAGCCTTTTCCAAGGTGCCACCTTGCTCTCAATTTTGTGATATTTCCAAGTTATGGGATCATGGTGCCCTAGGAAAAAGTGTATCTGACTATAGATTTTGAAAGTTTTCAAGGATACCCGCATTACTTTGATGCAAAATGGTTGAACAACTCTCCAAGATTCGGAGGCCTCCCAATTACTCACATTGTAGAGTTCTTTAAGTATATAAGCAAGATAGAATGGGAAGGAGAGGATATTCTGGTAAAATTATTCATACTTTCTCTGCCATATTTTTTGCAAGGTTGGTTTAAGGGTTGTCGCGAAGATAGGGGTATATCCTCTTTCGTAGACCTCACCGGTAGGTTTATTGAATTTGTCAAACCACGATGCCAGACATATGAAAATGCCCTTCAAAATCTCATAATAGCCTTAGAGAACGAAGGATTCACCACTAGGATTATAGAAGATCTCAGGGATGTATATCATACTCAATACCAAGAACCCTCTAATATAGAAGGAGAGATTTATGAAGAAAATTGGCAACCCCTTGAAGAGGAGCAAGATTTTTCCCATGATTTGATAGAATACAGTGAAGATTTAACTAGAGAAGTGAATTATGAGGATGAAGCACTAGTAATCGCTCCTCCATCTGATGAAACTCTCTGAGATCCTATTTCTCCTGCACAAGATGAAGAAAATGAGGTGAGTCATTTTCTTTTCCAGTTTTTTGATGGCACTTTTTTCTATGATTCAAAAGGTTAAGAAGTAAAGGAACCCTTGGAAGAGCTAGCTCCTTCATTTTTCGATGAAGATGAAGAGATGAGTCTTGGTGATGATGTATTGGACCCTCTTCCATTAGATGAAGTCATCCAAGACATTGATGCTCCTACACAACAAGAAGTGAACACGATAAGTTATTTCCCTTTCCAAGATTTTGATTTGGAAAGTGAAGAAGTACTAGAGGAGCCCTTGGATGCATTAAATCCCTCATGTTATGATAAAGCTAGTGACATTGTTGATAATATTGATGAGTTCATACATGTTGGAAGACGTAAGTGGGATGTGATTGGTTCTAATGAACATCCAATTTATGATATGGAAGGACATTTCCAAATGTTGCATTTACAACTATCATATGAGGTTACTAATGATTTTGACATTTGGCAACAAGGAAATGATATAGTTACAGACATCTCCATGGGTGACCTAGTTCTATTTTCTCTTGATGGTTTTCGGTCATACCTTGAAGATTTTGATGAATATTCATTTGAGCACTTGGATTTATTCTATGAAGAAAATTATCAACCATCGTTGTGCTCAGATCTTAATAGAGGTGAGGACATTGCTTGCCCAAAGCATGGTACTTGTGACAAGGCTCTCCAACCCCCTTCGATTACTTTACCTCGCTATGTCACTAAGGGTGTAGTTGGGAAACATGTCCCTTGTCTTGATTTTTCTCCAGGTCAAAGCCTACGTTTAGAATTCAAGGTTTGTTTGAATACCTTAAGAAGAAGTTTATTATCTCAGTCTTTCAACCTTCCCTTAAATTGTCAATCACCCTCTAGGTTCCTGCTAGTCTCATCCCAGACCATAGGATGTGAAGATGTCCAAGGTAGCCAACTTTCAGATTCTTTGAGTCGGTCTTTTGAACCTTTGATTTTTCATGATCCCATCCTGAGATGGATTAAGCATTTTCCTAAGAGTGTGAATTGGCATAATTTTGTCCCTCCCTCCAACCTCCATGAGCTAGACTTTATGATTTCCGATGATACAATACATTTTCTAACTCATGTTATTTTTGTGCTTCGCTTATCATTGTTTTGGTTTATGATGAAGCACAGAGGCAGGTATTTTGAGACATTGCTAGGATGGTTTCACTCATTATTTGAGTACACCTAGCATTCAACCAACAGGTAAGTACAGGTAAGTAGGTAGGCATTTGCATTCATTGTATATACCATGTGCATATCATGTTAAGAGTAGTGTAGTTGTAATTTCATTTCCATTTGTATATATGATGCTTACTTGTATTTCATTGTATCATATATGAGTCAGGGGTGATATCACCACCCCAAATGATTACTCATCAATTTAGTTGAGATCTAGCAGGTCACAGGTCATACCAGAGATGTTAAGGTTCTCATGCACTCTACGATGAGCACATGTCCCCGAGTTGGAGCCAGATGTTATCCCCTAGCCTAGGGATAACTAAGGAGATTATGTCTTGAGGCCCACAGGTCCTAGACATGGAGTATCGAGAGCCATATTGACTTGAGTCTGGCCCTGGAGGGTCCATCCTTCTTCTTCAATGCCTCCATCATATCAGCAACAACAGCATCCATCCCATCAGCCTGGTCCTGAAGCAGCAGTGGGTCTTGCTCCATGAGGTAATGAGTCTTGGTATCATAGTAGATGTGATTGACATTGCTATGATCCATGTGACTTATGAGCCCATGGAGGGCATACTTCTTGTTCCAGGACCACGCCCAACAGACAGGTACATATGGGGAAATGATTAGCTCAGACGTCCATAGGGCTAAAAGCCCACCAGATGGATGTTGAGACCCCAGCCAGGGCCAGACATATACCAGAGGCTTGCACCGGAGAGAGAGGAGGACGTTCCACCATACACATCTTAGCAGGCCTGGACCCTGGAGGGTCTTGCCCTCCCACAATGACGCTGTCCCTTGAAGACCCTTGACATCATCATTCAAAGCCTTGACGTCACCCAATTGAGGTATCCAACTTGAGGACGTCTTTGGTTGGCACGTGTAGCAGTTCCTGAGGGGTTTTGAGCCCCAACGTTTCACTTGGAGGGCTAACGTTCCAGCAAGAAAGATAACGCCACCCTAGGAGGGGCGTGACGTCACCCTAAAAAGATAAAATTAGGGTTTTATTTGACAATTTTGTGTAAAATTGAATTTTTCATGTAAACTAGCCATGTTGGCCTTTTTGACCTTATTTTGTAATTAAAGGTCATTTGGATTGTATAAATAAGGAATTTGCCCCTTGTATTTTTTCATCATTCTTTCACGGGTCTGAAATTCAACGTCTTTAAGGATTATTGGTTTAAATTAAGTGGTGTGCAACTCTTGGAGGAGGCTTGTCTTGGTGTATTTTGGCATTTTCTTGGTGGAAAGTCTTCAACTAGGGCATTTGCTAGATTATTCTTGGTGAATGTAAATGAAATTCTGCAATTCTTCTTTCTTTTGAATGGTTATAGTATCTTTACTTTGCATTTACTAAGATCATGGAATTGCTAGTATAAAACCCTAGGAGATTAAGCACATGTTATTGTCATTATCTCAATAGTTATCCACCTACTAGATTTTGCTAGAAAACATATCCATTGAAGCATGTGCTAGAGCCCTACCATTGTAGCACTCTCCATTGTTTCATCAAAGTTTTTATTTATCTCAAACTTGAGCTAAAAAAGAAGGAAAATTGTTAGGACCTAGGGTCACCTACTTCCTAATAATCATTTTCCTTATAGGGTTTGGTGATTGAGGCCTTGGGTTACCAACACTTCAATCATTTTCCCTCTTGTCTCTAGTTCACAAATTATCATTTGTTTCCTTCAAGATTGTTGTTACAAAAGTGACTACATTATCCCTAAAGACATTGGTTATTACCTCATACTTGGTTGATTGATCATAACAACCCCCAAACCTTTTACCTTGAGTTATTTACTAATTATTCCTAACCCTAGATTAGACTAATTTACTAACATACTTCTTCTTGTTACAAAAGTAAACTACAACCATATATTGCTACAGTAAAATCTCCTTAAAGAAATTATTAAAGTTGATTTTTATATTCTCTTATTAGCTTCTGACAAGTGCTAGCATATTGTTATTATTAGGTTACCATTTTTTGTCATTTTGAAGTTTGTTTTAGGCATAAATTGTAAAGCTATTATCATATATACATTGTTGTTATAAATTTATGTTTGTTTCATCTTATATCAACTTATTGTTTTTATTGAAAAGTCCAAGGTTTTACGAAGCACTAACATCGATTGTTACTTGCAAAATAGTGTTTTCTTGTTGTCTTGTTCTGGGCAGGTACACTTAAGCATATATTCCTTCATATTGTTAAACCTTTGAGACTTTCTAATCGATGTGACATGTGAGAGGGGACAAATTTTCTTGATACCTTCACCTTTGCCTTCTCAAATCCCCAGGTCACTAGGGACATCTCCCCTGGGCTTTCATCCCTAAAAAGAAAGAGGTGTCTTATTTAGGTGGCAATGATAGGACAACATCTTGTTATGCCAATTTACCATCCACTTGCCTTTGGATTTTGGGCAAGTACAAATTGTGCGATGACGAGCCTAACAACGATATGTATTTTCTAAAATTTAAAAGTTTTTTAATTAAAAAAATTAATTATAATTAGTTAAATACATTTATGTTAATTTAAAAAAAAAAAATCTATCAATTTAACAAAACTATAAAATTGAAAGCAATTGAAAGCTCAAAAAACTTATAAATCCACCCAAACCATAAAATTATAAAATATAACATGAAATAATCAATATTAATCACGTAAAGATGTAAACCACGAAAAAATCAAATGGGTGAAATATCTAATGTATTGATGGTTGGTCTTAAAAGTTGGTCTTTAAACTCTATTAGCTATAAGGCCAAATAGTGATGAGTTGATTCAATAGACTCACCATAATTTGCCCCCTAATGTCATAATTTGCTAAACTCAATATTCCATAGAGAATTGACATTAATTACCAAATTTATGCAATTCAACTGCTTAAATGCTTGTCATTTACAACAATAAAGACTTTGGGTAATTTAACTGCTTAAATGCTTGTCCTTTATGACAATAAAGACTTTCGGTGGCATAATTCGTAAACAATGCATATAATCATTATGTTATAAATAAAACGCATCAATTTTAGTTATGAGAAATAACACAAAACAATTAGTTGCATTGATTTTAGCAACTATATAATCGATAGGCATCATATAATTGCATTGATTTCAACAATGATATAATGTAAAACAATAGGGTACATTGATTTTAGTGATCATAGAAAATGATTTAGAACAGTGAAATAGTTGTATCGCTTTCAACAGTGATATAATTCATAGGCATCAAATAGTTACATTGATTTTAATAAGGATATAAAGTAAAACAATTGGATGCATTGATTTTAATGATATAGTGGAAGAATCAAGTATTGCATTGATTTCAACAACAATATAACACAAAACAATGAGATGCATTTATTTCAATGATGATACAATGAATAATTATTTAAAGCAATCACGTGATAACAATTATTTCAGCAACGATATAGTGCAAAACAATAAGGTGTATTGATTTCGGTTATAATACAATGAATAATGATCCAGTGCATTAATTGAAGAAATTATTCCAAGAAAATTGATCCAGTGCATTGATTTCAGCGTCAAGATAGTACAAATTATCAAGTGAAATGACTTTAACATTCAACCAATTTCAAAATACTTATTATGATGTTGCAAAAGAGATTCATGGTCGATAAACTCAGTCCACTACTTTATTTGCTTCGATGTGATTTCTCTGTTAGTATTTGCATATTAAAACCATTATACTATCAAGATATAAAATTTATAGAATGCATTGATATATACAATGTAATAAGA
>JASDQU010507889.1:0-36842 GCA_032191745.1 Picea mariana | reverse complement strand
GGATGCACTTGTTTATGGTACAGGTTGATTACAGGTTGTTTGGCACAGGTTGGTGCATGGTTGATGCACTTGTTTATGTTGACAGATTGATATCTGTTGAGGATTGTTGCCTCATCTCAGTTAGTGCTGGGAATGTAAGTTGAGTCTTGCATATAGAGCTAGTGCTCTTGTAGAGTTGTACTCTATTCAGTTGTTGTTGAAAAAACCTCGGATTGAAGTCCATAATAAAAAGAAAAATTGTACATACATCTTGTGTTATTTGTGTTCCTTGTGGAGATGATTTGTTGCTGATATATGTTGTTGATATGTATTGACATCTAACTGATTATAAATGACAGCAATGAGTAATAAGCAAATGTTGAATGTTAACTAAGGAATTTTTGTGTAAGAAGGAAGTTTTGGGAAAAAGATCCCGACACTCATTCACACCCCCCTCTAAGTGTGGTAGGTGTATCCAACATACCTGACTCCCCTCTAGATTAATTGGTGTATGGGACCCCCTCAACCCAGGGATTTGACTGATAAAGTCTACGAAGGTATACATACCCTACCCCCCTCTGGATTTGAACTTATGATATCTTAGGAGGAAACACTTGTTCTTGACCATTATAGATGTATTATAAATTAATTATATATGGCTCAATATAACACAATATCCTTATATTAACATAATATTTATAACAATATTTAAAAAATTAAAGTATGTATATAATTTTAATAATAGTTTAATAATTAATATAATATTTACAAAAATCATAATAATAAATATGATAAAACATAATTTAATCTTTTCTTTTTCATGTGAGAGGATGCCCAAAATAAAGCAATCTCTATGTGCATTCATCCATTCATCCATGGATGTTATTCATTTCTTTTATAAAAGTAAGTTAGACAAATATAAAAAATATATATAATTTAATAAAAAAATATTATAAATATTTAGATGATTAATTGATAATGAAATTATAATATATTTTATTATTATAAATAAATAAATAAATTATAATTATAAAAAAATTTATTATCTAAAAAAACAACTATAATTATAATAAATTTTATTATTTTTAAAAATATACAAAATACTTAAAATTATTAATTATTGTTGTGAAAAAAAATGAAATTAAAGAAAAGTTACAATAAAATTGTCCAAACAAAAACAAATACAATGGAGTTACCTGATGAAACCACATGAGGAAATTATTGGGAGAAAGAGAAATGGTATATAGCGACATCGGAATATTATTGTGAGAAGTGTTATCATAATTCTCCAAATCTTAAAGCTATTTCATATTCATATTTTTTTTCCATTTAAAAAAAATAATTCGACCTTGACATCCGATGGGCTTGCAGGCCATAGGATCTGTTTCACGTGTCTTTTGTCAGCGGTAAGATCCGTGCTACTGTAGCCATTGGGTTAGTGCCACGTGGAGACAGAAGCCGCAGTTCCGTACCATTTGATATGAAAATTCGACCGTCCGATTGTCGACACGTGGCCTTATCTAAACCTTAGATCTGAGCCATCCAATTTTGAACATGAACACTTTCACGACCGTAGATCTGGGTCATTCAAATATTTTTTTAATTGAATATTTATAATTATTTTAAAAATATTATTATTATTATTTATATTTTAATAAGATAAAAAGTTTATTGTATTTTTTAATAATATTAAAAAATTTGACAGTTGCCGGCGGTTGCGTTGAAGGTCCTTATTTCGCAATTTCATTTATTTAATAATTACCCACGGGATGGCATGGCGTAGTTTATACTTTTGTGTTTTTATTATTATAGTTTTCTAAAGAATCATTGACCAAATACACGGGCGGGCGCACAATGATGAGGTAACGTATTTTTATCCACCTTCCAAACTTCCGAATTATTATAATTATAGAATTTATTTCAACTTCCCAACTACTTCAATTAGAGATTGAAGTTGCGCGTGTGCTAATCTCTCTTTGGATATATATGTCAGCAAGATGTCAATATCTCTTTGGGTGTAAGTCAGCAAGCACGTTGTGTATAAATAGATATATAATAATTGTGGATGAATGTGTCTTGTTTTTTATAATTTTTTTATATATTAAGTAATTAATATTATAATTTAATATAAAAATATTTTAAATTGGTCAATTTATATTTAGTGTATGTAATATTAAGAATTATGGGGTATATTGATAATTTTTTATAGACATTTTGAAGCATTATAATTTGTTAATAATTTTGGTGTTGTTTAAGTGTTTTAGGTTTTGGTTTTTTTCATTTAAATTCGGTGACATAAATTTAGATGAAATCACAATTTTTTGTTGTTTAAATTTTATTTTTGAACGCATAAATAGATTTCACTTGTTGAAAACCCGTGGAGCATTTTGCATATCCAACACATTCTCACCACATTTCTAACAAAATTAAACAAAAAAATCCTCATAAATGGACCAAACCTAAAACGTTTAGACTGCATCCACAACTCTCTACAATGTGTGTTACATGTCATATGATCTTTATTTTCTTTTCTCAATTATCTTCAAAATTTAAATGTACTTATTATACCTGTCGCCTATAGGTATATAGCTATCAATATCAGCATTCACCACCTATTAATGGACGGTGGACCAAAAGTTTGCTAGTTTTTTCCCAAATTTTGCATTACACGATAATTTTTTTTATTTTTTTAATTACTTAAAAACATTTTGTTAAAATCTGATTGGTTATTAAAACCAACCCGTTATTTCCAGAGTGGGTTAACTCGAGAGAAATCTTCCCTACCGAGTTCCGCTTTTCAGGCAAAAAAAAGGCACTGAATCCGGCCAGATTTTTAGGGGTAGTTTGAGTTTCGCATGGAAGGGCACATGCCTTAGAGCTGGCCTTCTTCCGAAGAGAATGGAGTGACTCGAGCTGGCCTTCCTAGAGATCAAAGTTCCATGCATTTCAAACCCTTACCCCAGGGGTTTTTCCCCATTTTAAACCAACCCAGATGCTCAGAATATCGATCGGATTTTTGGATTGACCGGAAATTTAAAAGCAGGTCGCCGGAGAACCTGCCAGAAAAGTAACTCAGGAGGGAAGATTGCTCCCGATTTATCCCACTCCATTATTTCCACATTGACTATGGGAAATAAATGTGGCTCAACATTTTCTGGAAAATCCTGTGTTGATAGTACGAGCCTACTTCTAACCCTATGTTGTGCGGATTTCGTAGAGCGAGAGAATGAGAGTTGATAGTTCGTCATATGCATTGGGTAAAATACCATACTCTTCCACTAGAAAAAAGATTTGATTCAATAGAAATCCTTGCATATTGATGAGCACGGCTATGGATAGGATATCGATCATAAGTATCATGCTATAGACTTGTATATGATCATAAGTATCATGCCATAGACTTGTATATGGAGACATATAGATATACATATTCTTCTATTTCTTATTGATAGGCATAGATTATCCTTGTGAATACGGGCTTTGTTTTGCCAATGTTATTCTTCACTTTCCTGGATTACTCCTTGACACAAGATCTTTTGTCAAAATTTGGTAGTTCATGGATAACTCCTCGACACAGCAACAAGTGCAAATTTTGAAATTCAATTATGCATAGCGGCAGGTATATGCTGCTATGCAGCCTTGTTTTAAAAATGGTTTCCATATTATTTTTATTTTATTTTAATTTTTAAAATTAAGTTTTCATGTAGTTATTTTTAAAGTTAAGTTTTAATGTACTTTCTAATTTTTCCAACAAAAAATTACTCATTATATTGATATATAATTTGTTCTCTTAACAAAGTATACAAATCTTCCTCAAAGAAATTCTAGTCCATAGACCATGCTCTTAAAACATATTCTACCACTGACCCAACAAAACTAGTCATCAAAAATGAAAACCAGCACGCAGGCTGCAAAAAGAGATTCGAAAAAAAAATCAGTAGTTGTTCGTCCCCAAAGGACCTCAAAGTGTTAACCATACATTGTACGTCCCCAAAGGACCTCAAAGTGTTTACCAAAACACCGCACACCCCCAGTGAGGACCTCAAAGCTTTGGCCCAAACCTCTTCTTTCCAAGGAGAGAGGACAAAGGAGGTCAGAAAAAACTGCAAACTTGTCCATGAGGGAAAATACCCATCACTCACAACGAAAGGAAGAAAATCTGTAGAACGAAACTCCCCTGGTGCAACATGGTCACCAGTGCGCATCTGGAAAGGTGTGCACGAAGAGAGATAGCAGAACTGCAGAGAGGTTTAGCCACAGAGTCCTCTGGTGTCGTCGACCGTCTTGCAACCTCGCTCGCCTTGAAGAAGCACACACCTGAGCCACATATCCCTCTAGAGTCATCGATCACCTTGCATCCCCGCACACCCTTAAAGAAGCTCACGTCATCGACCTCCTTGCAGCCCCGCTCACCCTTGAAGAATCTCACGCCCGAGTACTAGCCACAAAGGCCTCTAGTGTCGCTGACCGACTACTAAACCCGCTCGCCCTTCTCCTTGGAGTTTTCCTGGAATGCGGCTAGCGAAACCCTAGCCGTAGAGCCCTCTACATCATGATCACCAGGCTCTTCGACAAGTTTATCCACTTATTAATGTACTTTCTAATTATCATAGATATTCTTTTACTTTTGTAGTGACGCAAATTAATGCCATGTTCTTTTACTTTGTATTGATGTAGATTAATGCCATGTATTGTATAATTGAATTGTGTGTATTTTGGATCATTCCATTTATGTATAATTGAATTGTGTATAATTCATTGTTATTTGTGGGCCTATATTTATCTTCATAAAATATTTTATGAAGTGGTGACTTTATCCCTCTTCATTATCTCCTGACAAGGTGGAACATAATTATAAGCCTTTACAAGTCTCTAAAGTGACCATCGATGTTAAAATAGAAGGCTCAACGCCGAATCATGATTACTAAAAGTGGTGGACCTTAAGAAGTTGTAGTTATTTATTTTTAATTATACATTTTATACGCACCACTCGCATGTATAAAAAATGTTAAAGCAAAGGGCATCTATTTATATTTTTATGGAGAATTTGTTCATTTTGGAATTGCTATTAAGTTATTTTCAATTTGCTAGACAATAATAGCATAAGCGGGATCACTGAGAGAAATAAAATCACAAGGTACACAACATTTCATCCTAGGAAACCCTCATGGGGGAGAAAACCCAGCAAAAACTTCCTTAATATAGATTTCCAATACAATGCCAAGATAAAAGACAAGACCACCAAGAATGACCAAGACTAAGCATGCATCTCCCGCTCCTTCTTTTGGCAACTGCAACTATCTCCCAAAAGATGCACACTAGATTAGTGGTTGAGTGAATGAATAAGTGTGGCGCCATCCTCACTTATTTATACTAGCTGGGAGGAACTAGGGTTGTGTCTCTTCATCAAGCTGGGCCAACTTCTTCAACTAGTGGTTAAAACCACTTTAATTATCCCTAGAGACCTACTTCTCAATTAACACCATATGAACATGGTTTTACCAATCCACAAAAAGGGATTTGGTCTTATACAAAGCCCGGCATGATCAATCCACAAAAGGGTATTTGATCTATAAGATAATAACTCAATTCTAATTAGATTATTCTTCGCAATTACAATATTTCAACACTCCCCCTTAACAAGAGTGGTATTCTACAATACATGATCATCAGGAGAGAGAGAGGGAAACAACATCATCTACATATGGAACACTAATTGGCACATCTATAAATCATCATAAGTTTTTCTCATCATCAACAACATCATCGTTCACAACATGGAGCTGGAATAGTATCATCATCATCATTCACAACTTGGAGCTAGAATAGCATCATCATCATCATTCTCTACATCAACATCAACTAGTATAACAATAATAAAAAATTATCAATCAATACAAGAATGATACATCATCATCAACATCTTCAACATGAAGTTGAAGTAGCATCATCATCATCATCATCTTCAGCATGAAGTTGAAGTAGCATCATCATCATCATATTCAGCATAAAGCTAAAGCATCAACATCAATAGCATAAAGATAGAATAATAATATCACCAACACGAGGCTGGTACACCTGCATCAACAACACGAGGCTGGTACAACAACATAAACAACACGAGGCTGGAGCAACATCAATAATACAAGGCTGAGACAACAACATCATCAACATGAGGTTGAGATAACAACATCATCAACATCATCAGCACGAGGCTGAGATAACAACATCATCAACACGAGGTTGAACATCATCAACATGAGGTTGATATAACAACAACATCAACATCATCAGCATGAGGTCGAGATAACAACATCATCAACATGAGGATGAGATAACAACATCATCAGCATATGGAAACAGAGTGAGGCAGGTGTAACAACAACATTTTGTGGTACTCTGGCAGTCCCTAGGGATCTGTCCAGGAATCATAAGATTCCTTAGGATATAAAATCCTAACGGAGCTACCACGTGGTACTCTGATAGACCGTCCTTACGGGACCTTCAGGATATTCCTAGGAATCATAAGATTCCCTAGGATTATAAAAATCCTAACGAAGCTACCACTACTGACCACAACTGGCATATACATGCACAGGTACTCTGACAAACCGTCCTTACCGAACCTTTGGTATATGTCTAGGGATGATCAGTCCCCTAGGATATAAAATCCTAACTTAGCTACTTGCCATTGGTCAGTATAGCATAGTATCATCAACATCACTCGCTCTTTTTAGGGAGGTCCTTTTAGACTATACCAAGCTTGTCTCGAAAGTATTCAAACTTTACACGAGACAAAGGCTTGGTCAACACATCTGCATCCTGCTCATCTGTGCCAACATATTGGAGCTTTACAACTGCCCTCTGCAGCATATCATGAATGTAGTGATATCGGATCTCTATGTGCTTCGAATTATCATGGAACAAAGGGTTCTCAGTCATATTTATGCAACTCTGGTTATCACATAGAATCACGGTGGCTTCCATATCTAGATCGAATAGACATGTCAACAAATTCTGAAGCCATATGTCTCAACAAATGGAGGAACATGTTGCAATGTATTTCGCTTCTGTCCTACTGAGAGAAATACTAGATTGCTTCCTACTCTTCCATGAAGTCATGGCTGACCCCAGATTGAAACAACATCCTGAAATTATCTTTTTGTTAGAAACACTTCCAACCCAATCTGAATCGGTATAACCAACCAGTCTGAAGTTATCATCTCCATTATAACAGAGACCAAAGTATAACATACCCTTAAGGTATCTCATCACATGTTTTGGAACAACAAGGTGAACATGTCTAGGCTCTACCAAATACTAACTCAAGGTGTTCACAATAAAACATATATCTGGCCTGGTATTCATCAGATACATCAATGATCCAATGATCTATTTGTACAATGTAGCATCAACCAATTCTGACGAAGTATCAACCATGAGCTTCAGCTTTGTTTCCATGGGTGTGTTCATGGATTTACATTCCAACATGTCAAATCTCTTTAGTATTTCAACTCCATACTTACCTTGGTTAAGAAAGATCTTCTCTGGGCTCTGCCAAACTTCAAGACCTAATAAATAATGCATTAGGTCTTTCATCTCAAACTCTGTGGTGAGGTTCTTCTTGCAATCTATGATGAGATTGTATTCATCTGTTAAGAATAAATCATCTACATACGGTACCAACATCACTGGATCATGATTCATAACCTTGAATTAAAGGTTAGGATCATCTTTACTCTTGGTAAATCCCAAGCTCGTCAGAAAACTGTTAATTCTTCCATACCAAGCTCTAGGAGCTTTCTTCAACATGTACATAGCTTCCTTCAACATGTAGACATGAGTCTTTCTATCTTCAATCTTCAAATAATTTTTTTCACATCACATTGTACCATCCTAACACACTTGCTTTAACTCCAAATTAATATGCACAATCATGTGCTAGCTCTATGTTCTTTCTGCAAAGCACTATCTGTCTCACTACCTGAGAGTATGTCCTCTACTCTCTACAATTGTTCCTCTGGAACTGGGATTTTTCACTTGCAATTGCTCTGAAGATGAGAATGATTGCTCCATTCTCACTGTGACTACTAAACTCTGAGGTTAGTTCCTCTATTCTATCATGGAAATAACTTCATCTGAAACTGAGAGTGGTTCAATAACTGATACTACATGTATCTCTTCTTCTTTCATGGAGGTAACTCTATATGTTATTGTAGTCATGTTTCCATGACCTGACTCATGTACTACACCAACTGGTATTGAAGATAACTCAATTCTCAAATATGAGGATTTCTCCCCCTGACTCTCATACTGCATTTGAATCATGGTTGTTCTGGTTATATTTATGAATACTGGAACTATTTCTTCGATTTCTGAAGTAATTGTCTCATCATAGTCTTCTCCCTCTTGCAGGGAGAATCCTCTGGACACACATAAGAATTTATACATCTACAACATGCTTGATCTGTTAGATCAATATTGGAAGTCAACACTGACTTCCCTTCTAGTCTCCCAAAAAAATCCATATCTAGTCCTTCTGACTGGCTTCCTTCTCTGACACTGAAACAAGGGAATCTTCCTAGGATATTTGATGTCTCCTAGAGGCCTCTTAAGCTACGATCTAGTCTTCTCAACTTATGGCATCTGTCTGCTAGTCCTAAAAAACTGTCTCCTTTTCCCATCCAATCCTCTCTGAGATTAGGCTCATTTTGAGTCTTGATTTCTTCTACAAGGACTTCATCATCTCTACAAGATATACTTGGTGTTGAATACCAAGTCTAAATATGAAAAGTTGAGTCAGACTTCAAATGAATTCTTCTTCCTGTCAAGGTAGCTTCATTATCCTTTGAACAAGTCTATTGTGAGTTCTTGTTCTAATGTTCGGTCAACTTTGGATCCTTTTTCTCCTTACAATCCATCTCCATATGATATACTTTGTATCTCAAAATTAGTTTCTTCTTCACCTTCTAAATACATACGATCACATATATGACTTGGATAGGTTGTTGTGTGTCTCATTTAATATGTTTCCTCTTGCAATCATCAATATAGATTCCTCGGGGTTATCACCCTTGACCTGAAACAAGGTCAACAAAACAACACGCAAGAATAATACTATTTTGATAATAATAATAAAACATTAGCATGAATAATCGTCACAGTATCTCCTTTAGAAAAATCACTTATGGTCTTCCTGAAACAAAGATCAAAATTAAGAAATACAATACGATGTAGATCAACACTCTTCTAGTGTTGTGATCAAACATTCCTCCATGGTAGCCTAGAACCAACACAAGAAGTTTATCCTAGAGGAGATGTTAGTTGTATATGTTAACTGATTACAATAAGCATTTATCTCAATATTCTCACATGCTACCAAGTATAATACTTTTCAAAGACTTGTACCTCAATTATAATGTTTACTTGTAATGAGGTAGTTATCAAACTTATCATGTGCAACTTTCAATCTTATTAACTTAATCAATCAAACCTGGAACCTGGAGTATTGTCCTCAAGAATGAGTGTGTTTATTTCCTTCCAAGTCTCATTCACTCAAGATAACAAGTGCTTTCTTCAATCTGTCTTTTGTACTAAGACAATATGCTATCTTGAAAAAAATCCAAGTTACCTATAAGGTCAAAATAATATCATAACAAATAGATGCATATCAAGATGATCAAACATGGGTTGTATTATTCCTATGAATGTGATGGATATGAGATCCTTATGGATCTATGATTGCCAACAGATCCTTTCTTCTGCAAGTACCTTTTAGAAAAATAATACATTTTAACCATATGTAAGTGCATACCTCTGACAGTGTCTTTCTAGGGTAAGGTGCAAAAAAACAACTGTCCCAACACTTCACAAAAAAATTCACTGCAATTGGTGTTGCAACTGGTGTTGCAACTGGCATGAAGGAACTATCACTGCAAGTGCAACTGATAATGCAATTATAACTGTAACTAGTACTGCAACTGCAACTTAGGGTTTTAAGAGGAAACCCTAATTTTTCAACTTTCAAATTTTGGAAGTTTGATCGAAGGACTAGATGCATTGGGCTGAGGCAAGTACGCTGGAGCTGTCAGATTTCAAAATTTTCATTTTTTACCCCTTGAAACTTGACCTATGCAAATCTGGACTGATACTTCTGGTACCGGTTCTGGTTTCCTGGTTTTCTAGTACTAGCCAAAACTAGGGTTTCATTTTTTGGAGTCTCTGGCCACTGAAAAGTGCGCTCAAGATTCCAATGAGTTTTCTAGGCTAGGGTGCACTTCCCTAGATGGTTTTTAGGCTGAAATTATCTTCCAATAAAAATCCCTAATTTTCTTGTACGACAACAATGACGTTTTTGGTTACCCAATGAAAGGTGCTCTATTCAGTCAAGCTCTGCTACCATGTTAATTTTGGAGCTGATATTAAGTTCTTTTCAATTTAGTAGATAATAATAGCATAAGCAGGATCACTGAGAGAAACACAATCACAAGGTACACACCATTTTATCCTAGGAAACCCTCATGGGGGAAAAAACCCAACAAAAACTTCCTTAATATAGATTGCCAATACAATGCCAAGATAAAAGACAAAACCACCAAGAATAACCAAGATTGAGCATGTGCCTCCCTCTCCTTCTTCTAAAAACTGCAACTATCTCCCAAAGATGCACACTAGATGAGTGGCTGAGTGAATGAATATGTGAGGTGACATCCTCACTTATTTATACTAGCTGGGGGGCACTAGGTTTGTGTCTCTTCATCAAATTGGGTTGACTTCTTCAACTAGTGGTTAAAACCACTTTAATTATCCCTAGGGGCCAAATTTTCAATTAGCACCATATAAACATGGTTTGACCAATCCACAAAAGGGGATTTGGTCTTATACAAAGCCCGACATGATCAATCCACAAAATGGGATTTGATCTATAAGATGATAATTCAATTATAATTAGAATATTCTTCGCAGCTACAATATTTCAACATAATTATATTTGGTGGTATTGACCAAGTTGATAGAAAGAACAAAAAGGTATATTACCTTTTCACAAAGACAATATACCATCCAAAATTCAACAACCTCATATCACATCACAACTCTACTCTTTAAACTCAAAAGTTTAATGATTTTGTACGCCCCACTTCAAAAGTGAAAAATGAAAGATAGTTTCCTCTAGATCATCAATAATATATATGATTTTGTTGTAATAAAAAAAGAGGTGTATTGAAGAGATTGTAACATTTCTGACTCTATGTCTCATATTATATATATATATATAATCATATTAATTATTTAAAAAAATATAAAACATTTTTTACTAAAAAAACATATATGATTATAGACATACCCATGAATGTAGATTTATCTTAATTCATGATATTTTAAGTATTGAGAGATTTCAATTTCATTTTTTTGGATTCTGGATACTTAATATAACTTACATCTTATTCAACATTGCAAGAAACAAAAGGATGGTGTAATAATTGATAAGATATAAGACTTTAAAAAATATGATTTGTATCATGTATGTCAGTGGGGTTTATAATTTGTATGAAAAAAACAAAAATATTACGAATATGATGTGGCATATGTCATATAACATGAAAAGTTAATTTATATTTAAAAAAATTTAATATCAAAGAAACAAAATGTGAGGTATGTTGTATAAGATGAACATCAATTTAGTTCTGTGGCTAGCTTGAGTAGTTGAGAGTTTCAAACTTCATGCAAAAGGTTTCAAAGTCAATTTCTTGGGGTGGATGCTTTTGTTATGTGCCTTACTCGATGTCTTGACTGGGTCAACAACTAATGGGGGTTTCATCGTGTTGACCAATATATCATCACATTCATTCATAAAGGGGGTTTTAAAATTGTGAAAAATAGAGTCAATATATTGTAGGTATTGGGGAGGGGGCATGTGGGGTTGGAGGGTTTATAGGTATTAGGGGGTATTAAAAGGGGTATTTGGTAAAAATAGGGAATATTTAGTTAAAATAGGTTTTTTTTATTGGAAATATGTATTGCGAGGGGGGTTCAACAAAAGGATTTTGGGAGGTATTTATCAATATCTAGTGAAATTAGAGATATTATTTAATTTCCCATGAATGCATGCACTATGCCACAGATTCACTGAGTAGAGGTCTCGTGCAATGACCATAATCAACATTGATGGGTTTAAACTGGGTACCATCCATGAAATGTAATGAAGTGCTTGGAGGTTTCTACATGAGTTTTTTCTATTAAAAAGAGAGGATGAAAGGTCATACTCACACTCTTCTCTTTGCATGGTTATTTTCGGCCTCTTGGTCCATCGATGGTTTTGATTTCTCTCCTCCACTAAAACATAGGTAAGATGTCACCTTTATCTTCTTCTCTCCTTAATGGTTTGGAAGGTATTGTGATGACTTCTCATTTTAGTTTGGGGGAGCTTAATTCTATGTTCTTCAATGGGGTTTTGCCTTTCAAATTGTTGATTTTTAGTTAGTTAATGGAGATAGTATGGTTTCAGGCTACTTCCTTCTAAATCCTAGTTATTGACAACTTTGAGGTATGATAACTCAAAACAGGTTTAAATCTAATAAGAAATCTAGTTGGTTATTTGTTTCTTGCTACTTGTTTTTCTATACAGAGGGTTTACCCTTGGAACTTCTATTGCTTTCTCAGTTTTCCCTATTTGTTCTCAGTCTGGGTAGCACTTATTGGGACAACTCTAAATCTAATTTCTCTCTTACGCTATATTGCAAGTGAATTGGTTATTGTGAAAAGGGTTAACAATGAAGACTCCTATGAAATTTCTTCTTGGTTTTGTGATTTGGTTTATTGCTTTGTTTATATGCATTACAAAGAACTTTAGGATTCAACGAGCTTTGCAAAGACACAAGGAAAAAATATAAGGAAGCCAAAGCTTGATTCTTGCAACTTCTGAGAAAATTCATGAGAAGGATAGCCATGTCACTTCCAAATTACAACTATAATGGGTACCTCGGTGCAGAAGAAACATCAGATATTGATTATTAATTCATATATTGATTAATTCTCTCGGTGGAGGAAGAATGTAATAGGATTATTAATTCATATATCGATTAATTCAAATCATGGGAGACAAAGGGAAGATGATATGGTTCATCAACTCCTGGAGAATTTAGAATTGGTTAAGAAAGCCTTGGATTTAGCCAAGGAAACAACAAATGAAGTTACCAGCTAACATGTCTTCTGTTAAGATTTAATGTATTTTAGAGTTCTTAGAATTTTAGGTCTGTTCTATAGAGTCTATACTACTAGGTTCTAGATTGTCATGTATCTAAAACTACTTATGTTGTACAACTTTATGCTGATAGTCAACATCTTTTTGGACATTGTTGGAACTGTTTTGAGATAGATTATGATGTACACTCACTGCAAGCTCTACTGAAACTTTTGCTTAATTCAAAATCTTCAAATTATAGTTAAAAAAAGACTTCCAAAAAATACAATATGAAAGAAACAAAATGGCTAATTCATTATAATGAGCAATTATATACAATGTGGGTGTTCCAAATGAGATTTTCTTGGTGGAATTAACAGTACATGAACATATTACACGTTGAAAAGAGTTCAATTTAGACACATTATTATTAAATTATGATGTGATATGTAATGAGGTTAATCTAGATAGAAATGAATTCATATATAAAACAAATTTTGATATGATAATTTGGGAAACAAACTCAACTCTTAATATTCAAAGGTTGATATGATAATTTGGGAAACAAACTCAACTCTTAATATTCAAAGGTTGATATGATAATTTGGGAAACAAAATCAACTCTTAATATTCATTGATTAAAAAAGATTTTACAATGAAATTTGAACAATATGAAGCTTCACAAAAACATAGAATGAACCATCCATAAATCCATAAACCCCTTTACAATCTCAAAGCAAAGTATTACTAATTTAGTTAGGGAATACACATTTTTGTGTTGCTCATTTGTTCATGTTTTGTAAATTACCTCATGTAAGAAATTTGAGAAGAGGGAGAGTCGAGGAGGAACGCCATCCATCATGGCTATTAGTCTTTTGCATGTAGGTCATTTCATAATTCATCGTCATCGATGTATTAGTGTTGTTTAGAACTATTTGTTACAATAAAGGTCAACACAACAAGGTAGTACAATCACTACAAGGAAAACCAACTTTTGCAGAAGCACTTCTCCCTATTTTTCCTTTAGTTGAGGTTCTATTGAAGGAGGTGGGTGAAGGTTTTAGAAAAGGTTCTATGTTTGGTGGATCAAAAAATAATTAGACATACTTTTCTCTATGATAACACATGCACTAATGTGATTATATATACACTCACTCACACACCAAAAATAACAATTTATAATTTGGATAGCCATGAGTGAAGTAGGGCCAATCAAGAAACCTGCATTTACATCAAAATAAACCCCAACCATGAACAATTATGCTTCCTTTGCACTGAGAGATGTCAGGTCATCAGACTCTCTGCCCACTGAGATAATGTTCAAATGTTGGGTATATCATGTAAAGAATGTCTTCGACAAATGGCGAGTAGAAAAAAAGTTTCGTCGATCCCTATTGCCAAGTGCTTACATACAACTAAGCCTCGAACATACTAAACTTTGGTGTGATGTCAGTTGAGGTCCAGATTCTGAAGAGATGGAATATCAGATAACGAAGCTACATATATTCCAGGAGATCGACAAAAAACTGGGGTTTCAAACACAGATTCCCCCATATGTGCTTAGTGATAATTCTTCCATCCTGAAACCATTGACTAATGGGGAATAAAAGAAATAAAGGGAATCAACCCTATACACTATTCCATTTGTTCAAAATCTCGACAATGCAGCCAACTCCCCAACAAAATTGACTCCAACCAAGAAAGAACAACACTAGAATGTACTTAGAGACAAACAAGTCATTGATCTCATTGCAGTACCAAATGACATCAACATCATTTGGAAATAAACATTCAAATAAGATACAACTCTTGACTTTAGTGACCCCTTAATGAAGGAGAAAGTACCTACCTTCACAAATAGAGTAGTCAAAGGAACACAACAACAAGAAAAAGAACAAGCAGTGATACAAAATATTTTGAAGTCAATTATTGGTCCTCAATTCGAAGAGATGATGGTAAAAGTGGATGAAACGAAGGCCGAAGAAAGAAAAACAAAAGTGGCTCTTGAAAAATAGGTAGAAACAGGAACACAGAAAAAACATAGGATGCCAGATAAACAATATCAAAGCATAGGCCAATCGACGTCAGTTTCTCCATGTCGGTCGAAAATTATTCGACCCGACCTAACTAAGAAACCTTTACCAAAGAAGAAATGCACAATCGACTTAGCAAGAGAGTCGCCTCCACTAAAGAATACACCAGTCATTGAACAAAAAATGGAAGCAGAAAAGATATCAAAATATAAAAGGAATTCTAGAAAATTCTATAGTCAAGTATCATCAGAAGAGACACTCCCTGAACCAAATCCTAACGAAAGTAACCAATGAAAAACATCTAATACAGGGTCATATGATCTCTACTACAATATTCAACCAGGTGCTAGAAAAAGAGACGTCATAATTGAATAGGTTATAACCTTCCTATCTTGACTGAAAGTTGACCAGCATAAGAAAAAACAGTTGATCCCATCTGACTCACACCTTGTAGTAGGGATACAAAAAAATATTTCGTAATAGAGTAATTAATATTATAATTTAATATAAAATATTTTAAATTGGTCAATTTACATTTAGTGTATGTAATATTAAGAATTATGGGGTATATTAATAATTTTTCATAGATATTTTGAAGCATTATAACTTGTTCATAATTTTGGTGTTGTTTAACTATTTTAGGTTTTGGTCTTTTTCATCGAAATCTGGTGACATATATTTGGATGAAATCACAATTTTTTGTTGTTTAAATTTTATTTCTAAATGCATAAATGGATTCAACTTGTTGAAAACCCCTAGAGCATTTTGCATATCCAACACATTCTCACTAGATCTCTAACAAAATTAAACAAAAAAATCCCTGAAAATGGACCAAACCTAAAACATTTCGACTACATCCACAACTCTCTATAATGTGCATTACATGTCATGTTATACATGTCGCCTATAGGTATATAGCGATCAATATGGGCGTTCACCACCTATTAATGGACGGTGGACCAAAAATTTACCAATTTTTCCCAAGTTTTACATTACACATGAATTTTTTTAAATTACTTAAAAGCATCTGATTGGTTATTAAAACCAACCCATTATTTCCACATTGATGGCATGAAATAAATGTGGCTCAACATTTTCTGGAAAATTGTGTGCTGATAGTACGGGCCTACTTCTAACCCTGTGTTGTGCGGCTTTCGTAGAGCAAGAGAATGAGAGTTGATAGTCCGCCATATGCATTGG
The DNA here is from genome assembly GCA_032191745.1 of Picea mariana. Classification (NCBI taxonomy): domain Eukaryota; kingdom Viridiplantae; phylum Streptophyta; class Pinopsida; order Pinales; family Pinaceae; genus Picea; species Picea mariana. Next base: position 20,450 of record JASDQU010507889.1, on the reverse strand, counting down.
GTATAATACCATACTCTTCCACTAGAAACAAAGATTTGATTCAATAGAAATCCCAGCATATTGATGAGCACGACTACGACTAGGATATCGATCATAAGTATCATGTCATAGACCTGTATATGATCATAAGTATCATGCCATAGACTTGTATATGGAGACATATAGATATGTATATTCTTCTATTTCTTATTGACAGGCATAGATTATCCATGTGAAAACAGACTTTGCTTTTCCAATGTTATTCTTCACTTTCCTGGATTACTCCTTTACACAAGATCCTTTGTCAAAATTTGGTAGTTCATGAATAACTCCCCGACACAACAACAAGTGCAAATTTTGAAATTCAATTCCTACATAGTGACAGATATATGCTGCTATGCAACCTTGTTTTAAAAATGGTTTCCATATTATTCTTATTTGATTTTAATTTTTAAAATTAAATTATTCTTATTTTATTTTAATTTTTAAAATCAAGTTTTCATGTACTTATTTTTAAAGTTAAACTTTAATATAGTTTCTAATTATCATAGATATTCTTTTACTTTTGTATTGACGCGGATTAATGCCATGTATGGTATAATTGAATTGTGTGTATTTTGGATAATGCCATTTATATATCATTGAATTGTGTACAAGTCATTATTATTTGTGGGCCTATATTTATCTTCATACAATATTTTATGAAGTGGTGACTTTATCCCTCTTCGTTATCTCCCGACAAGGTGGAACGGAATTATAAGCCTTTACAAGTCTCTAAGTGACAATCGATGTTAAAAGCGACGGTTCAACGTCGAATCATGATTACTAAAAGCGGCGGACCTTAAGAAGTCGTAGCTATTTATTTTTAATTACACAGTTTATACGCACCACTCGCATGTATAGAAAATGTTAAAGCAAAGGGCATCTATTTAGATTTTAATGGAGAATTTGTTAATTTTGGAACAGCTATTAGGTTTTTTTAACTTATTAGATAATAATAGTAATAGTACGAGGTACACAATATTTTATTTTGGGAAATTTTCATGGGAGAAAACTCAACAAAAACTTCCTTAATATAGATTGTCAATATAATACCAAGATAAAAGACAAGGCCACCAAGAATAACCAAGACTAAGCATGTGCCTCTCTCTCCTTCTTCTCGCAACTGCAATTATCTCCCAAAATATGCACACTAGATGAGTGGTTGAGCGAATGAATAAGTGAGATGCCATCCTCACTTATTTATACTAGTTGGGAGGCGTTAGGGTTGTGTCTCTTCATAAAGCTGGGCCGACTTCTTCAACTAATGGTTAAAACCACTTTAATTAGCCCTAGGGGCCGACTTCTCAATTAGCATCATATAAACATGGTTTGACCAATCCAAAAGGAGATTTAATCTTATACAAAGCCCGATATAATCAATCCACAAAAAAAATTTAATCTATAAAATAATAATCTCAATTATAATTAGAATATTCTCTGTAGTTACAATATTTCAACATAATCATATTTGATAGTATTGACCAAATTATTAGAAAGAACAAAAAAGTATATTACATTTTCACAATAGACAATATACCATCCAAAATTCAACAACCTCATATCACATCACAACTCTACTCTTTAAACTCATAAGTTTAATGATTTTGTACACCCCACTTCAAAAGTGAAAAATGAAAGATAGTTTCCTCTAGATCATCAATAATATATATGATTTTGTTGTAATAAAAAAAGTGAGGTGTATTAAAGAGATTGATATATATATATATATATATAATATGTAATTATATTAATTATTTAAAAAAATTTAAAACATTTTTTAATAATTGAGTATATACATACACATGAATGTAGATCTATCTTAATTCATGATATTCTAAGTATTGAAAGATTTACATTTCATTTTTTTGGATTCTGGATATTTAATATAACTTACATCTTATTCAACATTGCAAGAAACAAAAGGATGGTCTAATAATTGATAAGATATAAGACTTTAAAAAATATGATGTGTATCATGTCTGTCATGTGGGGTTTATAATTTGCATGGAAAAAACAAAAATATTACGAATATGATGTGGCTTATGTCGTATAAGATGAAAAGTTATTTTATATTTAAAAAAATTTAAGATTAAAGAAACAAAATGTGAGGTACGTTGTATAAGATGAACGCCAATTTAGTTGGGTGGGCTAGCTTGAGTGGTTGAGAGTTTCAAACTTCATGTAAAAAGTCTCGAAGGCAATTTCTTGAGGTGGATGCTTTTGTTATGTGCCTCACTAGATGTTTTGATTGGGTCAACAATCAATGGGGGCTTCACCTTGTTGACTACTATCTCATCACATTCATTCATAAATGGGGTTTTAAAATTGTGAAAAATAGAGTCAATATATTGTAGGTATTGGAGAGGGGGCATGTGGGCTTGGGGGGTTTATAGGTATTAGGGGGTATAAAAAGGGGTATTTGGTAAAAATAGGGAATATTTAGTTAAAATAGGGTTTTGTTTTATTGGAAATATGTATTCCAAGGGGGGTTCAACAAAAGGATTTTGGGAGGTATTTATCAATATCTAGTGAAATTAGAGATATTCTTTAATTTCCCACGAATGCATGCACTATCTCACAGATTCACTGAGTAGAGGTCTCGTGCAATGACCATAATCAACATTGATGGGTTTAAACTGGGTACCATCCATGAAATGTAATGAAGTGCTTGGAGGTTTCTACATGATTTTTTTTATTAAAAAGAGAAGATGAAAGGTCACACTCACACTCTTCTCTTTGCATGGTTATTTTCGTCCTCTTGGTCTGTCGATGGTTTTTATTTCTCTCCTCCACTATCAAATAGGTAAGTTGTCACCTTTATCTTCTTCTCTCCCTAATGGTTTGGAAGGTATTGTGATGACTTCTCATTTTGGTTTGGGGGAGCTTAATTTTATGTTCTTCAATGGGGTTTTTGCCTTTCAAATTTATATTTTTTAGTTAATTAATGGAGATACTATGGTTTCAAGCTACTTCCTTTCGAATCCTAGTTATTGACAACTTCAAGGTATGATAACTCGAAATAGGTTTAAATCTAATAAAAAATCTGGCTAGTTATTTGTTTCTTGCTACTCTTTTTTCTATAAAGAGGGTTTACCCTTGGAACTTCTATTTCTTTCTCAGTTTTCCCTATTTGTTCTCAGTCTGGGTAACACTTATTGGGACAACTCTAAATCTAATTTCTCTCTTACCATACATTGCAAGTGACTTGGCTATTGTGAAAAGGGTTAACAATGAAGACTCCTCTGAAATTTCTTCTTGGTTTTGTGATTTGGTTTATTGCTTTGTTTATATGAATTACAAAGAACTTCAGGATTCGATGAGCTTTGCAAAGACACAAGGAAGAAATATAAGGAAACCAAAGCTTGATTCTTGCAACTTCTGAGAAAATTCATGAGAAGGATAACCATGTCACTTCCCAAATTACAACTATAATGGGTACCTCGGTGTAGAAGAAACATCAGATATTGATTATTAATTCATATATCGATTAATTCTCTCGGTGGAGGAAGAATGTAATATGATTATTAATTCATATATCGAGTAATTCAAATCGTGGGAGACAAAGGGAAGATGATAGGGTTCATCAACTCATGGAGAATTTAGAATTGGTCAAGAAAGCCTTGGATTTAGCCAAGGAAACAACAACTGAAGTTACCAGCTAACATGTCTTCTGTTAAGATTTAATGTATTTTAGAGTTCTTAGAATTTTAGGTACATTCTATAGAATCTATACTACTAGGTTCTAGATTGTCATGTATCTAAAACTACTTATGTTGTACAACTTTATGTTGCTAGTCAACATCTTTTTGGACATTGTTGGCACTTTTTTGAGACAAATTATGATGTACACTCACTGCAAGATCTACTTAAACTTTTGCTTAATATAAAATCTTCTAATTATAGTTAAAAAAAAAGACTTCCAAAAAATATTATATGAAAGAAACAAAATGGCTAATTCATTATAATGAGAAATTATATACAATGTGGTTGTTCCAAATGAGATTTTATTGGTGGAATTAACAGTACATGAACATATTGCATGTTGCAAAGAGTTCAATTTAGACTCATTATTATTAAATTATGATGTGATATGTAATGAAGTTAATCTAGATAGAAATGAATTCATATATAAAACAAAGGTTGATATGATAATTTGGGAAACAAACTCAACTCTTAATATTCATTGATTAAAAAAGATTTTATAATGAAATCTGAAAAATATGAAGCTTCACAAAAACATAGAATGAACCAACCATAAATCCATAAACCCCTTTACAACCTCAAAGCAAAGTATTAATAATTTAGTTAGGGAATACACAATGTTGTGTTGCTCATTTGTTCATGTTTTGTAAATTACATCATGTAAGAAATTTGAGAAGAGGGAGAGTCGAGGAGGAAGGTCATCCATCATGGCTACTGGTATTTTGCATGTAGGTCATTTCATAATTCATTTTCATCAGTGTATTAGTGTTGTATAGAACTATTTGTTACAATAAAGGTCAACACAACAAGGTAGTACAATCACTACAAGGAAAACCAACTTTTGCAGAAGCACTTCTACCTATTTTTCCTTTAGTTGAGGTTCTAGTGAAGGAGGTGGGTGAAGGTTTTAGTGGAGGTTTTATGTTTGGTGGATCAAAAAATAATTAGACACTTGTTTCTCTATTATAACACATACACTAATGTGATTACACACACACACACACACACACACACACACACACACACACACACACACACACACACACACACACACACACACACACACCAAAAATAACAATTTATAATTTGGATAGCCATGAGTGAAGTAGGGCCAGTCAAGGAACCTGCATTTACATCAAAATAGACCTCAAACATGAACAATTATGCTTCCTTTGCACCGAGAGATGTCAGGTCATCAGAGTCTCCACCGACTGAGATAATGTTCAAATGTTGGGTATATCATGTAAAGAATGTCTCTGACAAATGGCGAGTAGAAAAAATGTTTTGTCGATCCCTACTGCCAAGTGCTTACATACAACTAAGCCTCGAACATGATAAACTTTGGTTTGATGTCAGTTGAGGTCCAGATCCTAAAGAGTTGGAATATCAGATGATGAAGCTGCATATATTCCAGGAGATCGACGGAAAACTAGGGTTTCAGACATAGATTCCCCCAGATGTACTTAGTTATAATTCTTCCATCCTCACACCATTGATCGATGGGGAATAGGAGAAAGAAAGGGAAGAAACCCTATACACTATTCCATTTGTTCAAAATCTTGACAATGCAACCAACTCCCCAACAAAATTGACTCCAACCAAGAAAAAACAACACTAGAAAGTACTCAAAGGCAAGCAAGTCATTGATCTCGTTGCAGTACCAGAGGACATCAACATCATTTGGAAACAAATATTCAAATTAGATACAACTATCGACTTTAGTGACCCCTTAATGAAGGAGAAACTACCTACCTTGACAAATAGAGTAGCCAAAAGAACGTGACAACAAGAAAAAGAACAAGCAGTGATTCAAAATATTTTGAAGTCAAGTATTGGTCCTCAATTCAAAGAGATGATGGAAAGAGTGGATGCAATGAAGGTCGAAGAAAGAAAAGCAAAAGTAGCTCTTGAAAAATAGGTAGAAACGGGAACACAGAAAAAGCATTGGATGCCACAACAACAATATCAAAGCATAGGCCAGTTGATGTCAGTTTATCCATGTCAGTTGAATATTATTCAACCTAACCTAACTAAGAAACCTTTACCAAAGAAGCAATGCACAATCAACTTAACAAGAGAATCACCTCCACCAAAACTACACCAGTCATTGAACAAAAAATGGAAGTAGAAAAGATATCAAAATATAAAAGGAAGTCCAGAAAATGACATTGTCAAGTATCATCAGAAGAGACACTCTCTGAACCAAATCATAATGACAATAACCAAGGAAGCACATCTAAGATAGGGTCATATGATCTTGACTACAATGTTCAACCGGGTGCTGGAAAAAGAGATGTTGTAAATGAAGAGGTTATAAACTTCTTATCTCAAGTGAAATTTGACCAACACAAGAAAAATTAGTCAGTCCCCTCTGACTCACACCTTGTAGTAGGGATATTGACACAAATAGTAGAATAACCATGTATGTACACTTAAGGACTAGTCAACAACGAAATCGATGATACACAACCTATCTCTATAAATACCATAGGCTCAATTCATACAATCCTACCATCATAAAATCCTTCACCATGAAATCCTCATAAGAATCAGTCAGATCATCCAAAGTAGAAGACCAACAAAGAAAAAACCAGCCTACAAGGCCAAGGAGAAAAGGAGGGTACCTAAAACCTTGTTACTCAAAAGAATGTCGAACAAAATCTAGCAGAAATCGACACTGACAAAGTCACTAGCACTGGATTAGACAAGTAGAAAGACCATCTGGACAAGGGAAAGAGGAAGAAGAAGGATAAGAATATGAAGGAAACCACACCAAAAATAATCACTCTTACACTAACGAGGTCGGTCGATTGAATAGAATCTATTGTAAGAACAACATTCGATCTAGCGACCACATCAGACAAGAAAATAATCGAATTGTATGAGGAAGTTTCTAAGGAAGCAATAACCAGATCGAAAAAAACCACAAAATATGGTACTCAACTCATGGATAGGAAGAGTAAAGAAAAAAAAGTATTAAAAGATGTCACCCTAAGAGAAAAGTAAAAACTAGGCATCGAACAACATACAAAAGGAGTATATCCACTAGTCATAATAAAACACATGGTTGACGCAGTCATCAACACCATGGCCAACAATCAAGCATATATTCAATACTTTAGGTAGGAGAATAAGGATAAGAAGCAAAAAAGAAAAAATAAATTGAGAAGCAATCAAGAAGGACTATTTCACCAGACAACCACAATCTTGTGTGAGGAAGATGATAAATTCAAAGAAGCCCAACAAAATATGGATCAGGAAAATACACAGGATACAATGTTGCATACGGTATTGAACACATGGCCAACATATTTCACATCAACCTACAAAAAACTAATATATAATAGAACACTATTTGAGGACTTAAGAAAAACAAGGGGCCTAACCACTTATTCTAAAAGTAAAGTAGCTATAATGAGCCACATTACTAAAGAGAAAGAAACTAAGATAGAATTGGAAAAAGAAGAAAAGGAATGGTTAAGAGAGGCGTCTAAAGCACAAGTAGACATAGATCAATCCACCAAAAAACTAGACCCAGTTAAGAAGAAAATAAATGAAGCTGACAGAAAATTCAACCCATAATCGATTGTGGTACAAGAGGCCCCATTAATGGATAAGTTGGATTTTTTGGAAAAATTGAAGTCGGTTTGAATAGAAGCATAGCATATTATTGAAGAATGGAATATTTTCTCTGACTAATTTTTACTCACAACACCAGCTATTTATCAGACAACATTCAGAGGAGTGTTGTAGCCAGAACAATCAGGGGCTGCATAGAATTATAGAAAGGACTTCCAATTTTTCAACCCTACAACTTCTAAGTTTAATATTCCAAAGGTCAGCCGCCAATCAAGGGCCCCAAAGATAATCATAGAAAGTTCAAAAGAGTCTTACATGTAGGTCGAAGTTAATCCTCAACCTTCTAATATACATATTCATGCATGGGAACCCCCCCAAGAAATAAGTCCTTAGACAGTACATTCAACATACAAGTCATGAACAAAGAAACTTGACTTCGGCAGGTCCTTGCAATAGTTTTTCTTCTTCTTTTTTTCTCTCTCTCATTTTGTAATAATCTCAAAGAGGCCATAATAGCAAAAGATTGTATTTTTTCACCCTCCCCTCTTGCTAGAAATGAGCAAGGAATTGAGGAGGGGGGAGAAGTTGTTGGGTCTACTCGGCCCCACCAAATAGACTCACCAGTTGACTAGCCAAGTTGATTGCAGTAGTTGGTTAGGAAATCGATCGAAAAAGAAGTTAGATTTGATTGAATGAGCAATTAAGGAATGTAAATGATTGGTAATTGTATGTCACACGCACACACGCACACACACACACACATAAATTATCATGTAATGGTGTAAGACACCCAACCCCCTAAGTACCTTTTTAAGGGATGTGGTATTAATTTTTTTTTCCTCAATTGTCTCAAAGCCTCTTATCTTGGCTACCATTTTATTTTTCTCGTCAAGATATTTCCAAAAACCGTAGCCATGCCCAGAACTGAGCTCTGGATAAAAAGATGCAGTCTCCTAAAGTCTCCATACTTTCATTTATTGAGTTCAACATGGCAATAGAATGTCATTCGCCACATGATCCATCTGACTCTGTCGTCTGCTAGTTCAGATATTTTCCTCTTCATCGGATTTCTCCCTCCAGGGTTAACATATTTCCTACACCTAAACCACTCTGCCAAACTCTCTCCGTCTACACATACTCCGACGGATATAACCTACAGATCCAACAAACCTCAGGGTTGGAACATCAACAACTATGATTACTTCAGAGTTTCCAACTTGCACGACGGTTAATGACCCTTATCCTACTCCTACCACACTTAGCCTATGTGGGACCTTCGAAGATCTACAAATGAGATTGAATCTCACTTACCACCTTGCTCACTACTTCCACTGTGTACCTGTCTCCTAATGTGACATATGTCTCAATATCCACTCGACACGTGGACCCGTCACAAAACACCATGTCACCATAGGGTACAAAGGCTTGCTCAACTAGAGATTGGCATTTGTCCATTTCCTACAAGTTGATTGAGTCACTTAATCAATATTTTTTTAAAATATCGCTCCTCGGTATTTATTTATTTAGTCATTATTAGGGATAATTAGTGCCCACTAACTAATTACCCCCCCCTAATTACATTTTTACTTGGCCTAAAACATTGGCCTAGTAATTAATGAGGATTTTACTTTTCCCCTCTTTCCCTTGGAAATTCAACATCTCAAAGAGGGTTTTGGTATTAATTTAAATACCACTCTTGTAATGATTATCTTATGATTTAATTAATTATATTATATTATAACATAATTAATTAAACTATAATATACTTAGATTTATTAATCTTGATTAACATATAAGTCATAGACCCTAGCTTATAATCTTTGCACAAAAATCCTCACGTAATTATATATATATATATATATATATATTGGGAAAGAAAAATGATTAAAATATATATTTAATATTATCTCACGTACTTCATACCCCCTTTGCATGCAATATTATATGTTTTATAACCTTATTATATTCAAGGTATTGTACTCTGATCATTCACTCCTTTCTCGCTACTCTGATGCCCAATTATGAAAGAAGAGAATTTAAATTATAAAATGTATGTGGGACCTTTTTAACACTCACGCCATCACTTCGACAACTTCTCTCTTGATTCAAACACTCCCTTCCATTTACTCTGATTGTCAACTCTGAAAAGGGTTTTGATTTAATATTTAAATTTTATAATTATTACAACACTGACACCATCAATCCAACAATTGTGCTCTTCATTCAAACAAGTCCTTCCCTTTCCTCCAATGGCTAGATTATAATGGTCAATTACAAACGAGAATAATTTAATACTCAATATTTTAATGTTTAAAACTCCATTGGTTGTCGCACTCCAAATGTTTTCTCCTTTCTATGTACTCCGATGGATTAATATTAATATTAATATTAATATTTATACATTGAGAGAGAGAAGGAAAGTATATTTCCCATTCCTTTAGTAAACAAAAGAATATGTTTACTAAAATTCTTCCATGAGTGTTGAGTGTCATGTGCAGGGCATAATTCTTAAAACTAGGGAAATATTAGCACACTTTAAACTTTAGCACATAAAGGAAATATTTCAAGTTTTTCATTACTCATGCACCAGGAAGAAATTTCTAGTTATAGTATAATAGTTTCCATCCTTATTATTCAAGTGTTTGAGCATTTAAATGGTAAATTTGAGAATTTACCAGTAGTTACTAGACTTTACCATTTGTTCAACTTTGCCCAAAAAACATAGAATTACACATTTACATTTATAAATTTATCCAAATCATTCGTTTAAACTATTTTCTATAATATTACATTTCTTGGAAATCAAATCCTCCATGGTAAACTATGTTTTTACCATAATTTACTAATCCCATATTTACATGCATCTCTTTTCTATTTTTAGGGAATAGTTACGATTCCCAAATATTTCCCCTTTGGACATCAAATTTACTATGTAATTCATTGTAAAATTTCTTCTCTTCCCAAATTCTAATGAAACTTAATTAATCACAATGCATTGAATTCTAAACTTCATTTATTCCAAATTTGAATCTTAAATTTTCATTTCTCATTATTTTCTTATTATTTATTTTTAAACTACTTTGCCTCTCTTTAACATTGGGCTTATTTCCTTAATATCAACCAGGGGTATGAACTTCCTTCAAGTTATGAGTCTAGTATATTTTCCAGACTAACATAGAGACCAAAGCCAATTGCCCGACCTTAAAGTTTCTAATTGAAATTGCATTTTTTCATTTAACATACTGCTCTATGAGGATTTTAGTGGCTTGACCTTATTAATACTTAGGGATCTATTCATATAGATTACTACAGGTGATCAACCAACACTTTGTTCATAATTTGAGTGACAACCCATTACTAACATCTTCCTTTTCCAAACAGAGACAGGTAGAATACCAACAACATAACATAATTTCCAAACTTTATTTCATATTTCTAAGCCATCGGGACAATCAGAGTGATAATTCCATCATTTGAATAGGATAATAAATTTTGCAATTATCTAGCATAGGAAATCCATAGTATGAAATAAACTTGTCATGACATTACAAGACAAAAAAAACACTTATCTGAAACTTAGAAATCGCTAGCAACTGTTGAAGGATGTGCCACTTTCCACCCAACCTTAGGCACAACTCCTCTTGGTGTATTTCACAACTTGCCACCCCCTAGCTAGAGTATGATGCCATGAGAGAGTTTTTTTTTTCTCATCAAACAACAAGGGATGAAGGTTACTATCCTTATCCCATAGGAACCCGACAGTTCAGTCCTCTATCCACCAAGCAAGGGGGCTTGTTGTGATTTCTCACTCAATCACTCAATTTCTCTACAACCTCGTTTATCAGCTTGATTAAAAAATGTTGCCCAACAGTTCCTAGACCTAGAATAGTTTGGTTTCTTAGTTCTATTCAAAACTAGAGAAATTCACATGCTCTTCCTCTTCAGAAATGGTCCCCAGACCCATTCGTGTGCATCCCCTCCTTTTGCATGCAATTTTCTTTTTTTTCTTTCCTTCTCCAACAAGATTTTGTGGGTAAAATCCTGCAATTCATGGGTCAGATCAAAAATTTCCAGATGGATACTCTACCCATTCTCCCATTGATTTATGAGGAAGACTTTTCAACTACGAGCTTTATTGGTAAACAAATTCTTTGGGACAGAGGAATGTTCTGGGTCTTAACATTTTTTAATCCAGGAGAGTACTAGCCTAGCAGGGGTAATATCAACCATTACTGGTTCCACTCACCATTCCCTCTCATGCATCATAATTTGTATTGGAAACATCCTCAACAATTATTCAACAATTTCCATTTTAATAAATAACAAAAGTATTTACATTACCTTCTTTAGAAAAGGTTCATCATTTCCCAAAATCCACACATAATCGATCTATCCATAATATTTTAACAAAATATAATTATATTTACAAGTTGGGGGAAACATGGGTATTACAATCGCCTCCTCCTTAAAGGAACATCATCCTCAGTGTTCTACATGGAACTATGATCTTTATTTACAACAATGAATAAAAACGGGTATCCTCATTTCATGGCATCCTCCATTTCCCATGTAGCTTCATATGGACCAAAGTGTTTCCATTTCACCTTGACTTGTGCAATGGTTTTGTTCTTGGGTGATATTTCTTTCCTTTGTAGTATGAATTGTGGTTCTAGCAAGAATTCTCCTTCTAGTTCCACCTGAATCACAAACCAAACAATTATATGATTAGAATCATGTACATATTTCTTTAGTAACAAAACATGGAAAACATTATGCACTTTCATTGTGGGAGGAAGTGCTAGTTTATATGCTACAGGTCCCACTCTATCCATAATTTCAAAGGGTCCACAAAACTGAGGTGTCAACTTGGCACTAGTTTCCATTCTCAAGGAAATTCTTCTGGCTCTAATTTGGAGATACACATGATCCCCTACTTTGAACTCTCTAGGAGTCTTATTTCTATTTGCACAACTCTTCTATCTGTCCTGAGCCACTTTCATATTTTTCTTTATCTGAATTACTTGTTGTTCCATTTCTTTTGACATATCTAGACCAAGTGTAATTATATCCACTGGGTTGTCCCAACTGATTGGAATATTGCATTGTCTACCATAGAGGGCCTCAAAAGGACTCATTTTCAAGGATTTCCAATAGCCATTGTTGTAAGTAAATTACACCAGTGGTAAATAGTCTTCCCATTTCTTGGGTTGATGCATCACATGTATCCTTAACATGTCTTCTAATACTTGGATTACCCTCTCCGTCTTCCCATTAGTTTGAGGGTGGTAGATTGTACTAAATAACAATTTAGTCCCAAAACCAACAAATAGAGACTTCCAAAATTTTGAAGTAAATTTTGCATCTTTGTATGATATGATTTATTTAGGTATACCATGTAGCCTAAATATTTCTTTCATGAAAATATTGGCAATATCTATTTCCTTTCAACTTGATTTTACAAGGATAAAGTGAGCATCCTTGATCAACTTATCCACAAATACCATAATGTTATCATTATGTTTGGTTGATTTAGGCAATCCTGTGATAAAATCCATGGATATGGTTTCCCATTTCCATTCTGGAATTGGTAAGGGATGCAATAGCCTTGCTGGGTTTTTTTTCTCCACCTTAACTTGCTGACACTCCAAACACTTAGCTAAGTATTCAACTATGTCATTTTTCATTCCTGTCCAATAAAACAATCTCTTAGTGGCTGTAATCATTTTTGGATAAGCAGGATGGTGATTATATGGTCTCTTATGTAGTTCATCCATGATGAACCTCTTCAAATTGTCACCATTTGGGATATACAGCCGACCTTTATAGGTTAGCAAGCCATCATTCAACAATTTATAGCCATCCTACTTCATCCATGTGGGATCTTGCTCTAGATATGCCTTTATATTTTTTAAAAACTAATCTCTCTCTTATGCACTTTTAACCTTTTACTTGATTTCTGATTCACAGGTTCTTACAAATGCCAAGTGAATCATTTTCATGATTCGACTGAGGGAATCAACCACCCTATTATATTTTTTCTTAATGTTTTTTATTTCAAAATCAAATTCACTAAGGAGATCCATCCACCTAGCTTGTGTAGCATTGAGTTTGGGCTGGTCAAAATAATATCTCATCCCACTATGGTTTTTCATAAGTACAAATCTTCTTCCTAGAAGGTAATGCCTCCACATTTTCAAAGCATGTACTATGGCATCCAATTCCAAGTCATGTGTTATATAAATTGATTCAAGTTCATTTAATTTCCTAGATTCATAACATATTACATGCCCTTCTTGCATGAGGACTCCTCTGAGTCCTTATTTGCAGGAATCTTTACACACAAGGAAGTCCTTGTTTGGGTCTACAATGTTTAGCATAGGTGCATTGGTTAAAAGGTGTTTCAGCTGTTGAAAACTCTCTTCACACTGAGTTGTCCAAAGAAATTTAACCCCCTTTTTCTGAAGGGAGGTGATTGGATACCCAATCTTGGAAAACTCCTTTATGAACCTTCTATAGTATCCTGCTAAGCCCATAAAGGATCTTATATCAGTTACATATTGTGGTGTAGGAAAATCCATGATGGCTTTGATCTTGTTAGGATCAACTACCACTCCTTCCTCAGTGATGACATGGCCTAAGTAATGGACTTGTTTTTGGAAGAAATCACACTTACTAAAATTTGCATAGAGCTTATGCTCTCTCAAGCACTAAATTGAGGTCCTCTTCATGCTCTCTTATGTTCTTAGAATATATTAGGATATCATCAATGAATACCAACAAAAATCTATCTAAGAACTTGTTGAGCACGTTACATCAAGCACATGAAGGTGGCCAATGCATTGGTGAGACCAAATGGCACCACCACAAATTCATAGTGCCCATATCTTGTCCTAAAGGATGTTTTGTGGATGTCTTCATCCTTAATCTAGAATTGATGGTATCTAGCCTTTAAGTCAATCTTGGAGAAAATTGTATCACACCTTAACTAGTCAAACAAGTCATCAATTCTTGGTAAGGGATACTTATTCTTAATTTTCATATTGTTGAGTTGCATGTAGTCTATGCACAACCTGAGTGTGTCATATTCCGTCTTCCCAAATAAGGTCAGTTCTCTCAAAGGAGAAACACTAGGTTGGATGTAACCTTTGTCCAACATGTCCTTCAATTGTAATTTTGTCTCAACCAGCTCAGGTGTACTCATTATATAGGGTGCTCTAGACATAGCGGTACCTTGCCCTACAAATAGTGTCTTCTAAAGTCTTAGGTTCATCGAACTCAACTCTATGTCGGAAGGATTGTGGTAGCCCACTAATAAATTGTTGCATCTTTATCTTTTCATCTTTTATATAGGGCACATACCTCATCAGCTCAAGAAATTTGTTAATATATTCATCTATGGTGAGTTTTCCTAACTTGATTTCATACAAATCCTTAGTCTTTTCATCATAGTACCTTTCAGACATGTACTTATGTCTCTTGTCCCACAAACAAGGGGGTCTCATACACCAATTTGGTGTGCTGGCTTGGCCGTGACCTTAAAAATAGATTATTATTATTATTATTATTATTTCTCAAATTGTTTCCATGACAACTCCTTCTCATGAATTACTTTCACATTTATAAGGTCCTCCCACCAGATAGAGGCCTTTCCATTCAATTTTAAAATGGCTATTCGAGCCTTCAAGTTTTCAGAGTAGTCATGAACTCTAAAGTACTTCTTTAAGACAAGAATCCAAACTTTTTCTTCTTCCCCATTTTTAATTTCTCCATCAAAAGTGGGTGGTTTGACTTTCTTAAACTCTTCAGGGTCATGGCTCTTAGAATGTTTCCTTCTCTTTCTTTTCCTCTAGGAATGTGAACTAGTCTCACTATTGGACAGTTCTTTGAAGTTGTCATCTTCCTCACTAGAGGATTCTTCAGATGAATCTTTGATGTTAGTGTTGCGCCTCTTTCGTCACCTTAGTGAGAAAAATAGAGGTTCTTGCAAGCTCAGGTGGGTCTCCTGAGCAGGACAGTTGCAAGGAAAAGAGTTAGGAAAAGAAATAGAAAACAACAACTAAGAATTAAACTAAGAAATGAAATAACAACTAAATTCATGAGCATAGCAACATAGAAACAAAAAGAACAATGAGACCCATGTCACTAATGATAAGGCTGATGAGGGCGACCACTCTCATAAATGTGCCATTTCTCAGGTGCGTGGATTTTTGTGATAACAGTCGTGCATCATGTGCATGTGCGCGATTTCTGCATTCATGTTCCACACATGTGCGCGCACGCCTAGTGTCTTCATAGCGCCCTTCAATTTTTCACTACTTTGTATAGTTTTTGACCATTTATGAATGCTTTGGTGTTAATTCAGGTCCATAGATGACTTCATCATTGTTTGACGATGCTGAGTTCTTGTAACCATGTGCGGACGAAATTTCAGTGATAACATATGCCCCCTGATGGATGAGGTTAGGATCATACGTATAGCTGAAATCCATCAATGTTTTTTCTACTAAGAGTGTAGTTGTAAGAGAGAGCAATAGTGGGATCGTTCAGAGCGATCCATTGGAGGGAAAAAGGAACCAGTAGAACCCAACCTTCCATGATGTGTGTAAAAAAGAAAACTGTGTACAAACGAGGCAGGCATTCCCCATGCTCGTGTCGTGTAACTCAAAAAAAAGGAATGAAGTGTTGGTGTAGACAACTACAGCGCCCTCGGGGGCAGTTGTGATAAAGGTAGAAGACAATTATGTGGATGAACATACTCTGAATAGTAGGCAGTGATCACGATAATAAGTATTACTGAATATGTGGGCATTGATAGCCTAGCCAAGTTCAGAGCTCTTCGGCAAACGAAAGAACTAATTGCAATAGTTGCAAAGTAAGACCCACCGTAGCATGAAAAAGTGTTGACGTTGAATGTTATGGGGGTCAATGACAGCAGGGAGCAATTGTGTGTCACCCTGTGCCGTCCAAGATCTCTCATTGGGTGGGTAATGAGAATCAAGATACTATCGCCCTTTTGGAAAATTGTGCTGATGTCGACAAAAAAGGGGGACGCGACTCCCAGAAGAAAATGGCTTCGTGAAATATACTAGGTGAGGTTAGGAAGTGGAGGAGGTACATGGACGAAGTCAAGAGGTAGGAAGACTCAAGGCTGCCCTTGGTTGGAGTATATGTGAGATAAAAGGTGGCCACAACTGTTCAACGAGGTCAAGTGTCAGGGGGACGACAAGACCGGGGATAAGTTGTGCCAGAGGCAGGACAAGGTGAACAAATTTAGAGGGCAGAGGTAAGTGGCCTGTGGGGTACTCTGAAGATATGGACGATGCCGGTCAAGGGTGGATGGTAAGTAGTGCTCCAGCCAAGGGTGACATGGGTTGCGATTGGCCAAAAAAGGGAAGCAGGTCGCCAAAGGTGACGACAAAAAAGGTAATGTAATGAATGGAAATAAAGGTGTTTGTACAATAAATAATGAATAATTGGGAAGAAGTGTACAAATACAGAAACGGGTGTCCCAATGTGATATGGTTGGCCCGGGAAGGGCATAATTTGCTCGGGAAATTGATGGAGGGTGGGGGTCCCATGGGTGGGTTTCTATATGAGGTAGGTGAAATGAAGGGAGATTTGCAGATGAGTAAATGGATTGTGGATGAAATGGAGGGTTCATCCTACTGCAGAGGTGCAGCCTGACCATAGAACCGTGGAGAGGTAATCTGGGAGTCCGTTGGGAAAGCTATCAAAATGAGGAGAAGGAGTATGTGGTTGATTCGTGACACGATGTAAGACTATCGGGACTCCCATCCCTAAAGGGTTTTGAAAAACAGCATGAGTGTCAGAAGTGCCAAAGGATGATATGAATGGGACAACTCATGTGGGTAAGAGTGCTACCGGGTGACAGTACCGAAGATGCAAATGGAGGTGTGGGTATTGCAAAGCCGGAAATGGGGATCCTAGAGGCAAATGTCAGAGGGTGTGACTGGAAATGTAAGTGATATTCAGAGGGAATGACTACATGCCAGTGTTGAGTATATACCTGAAGGGATTGTGTCGATGTATGATGACCAAGTACTTGCACACATGAAAACCAAATACCTGACATGAACAATATCTGAAGATAATTGAATATATGAGCATGTATTTGGTAAGTGTGAATATGCGCATGCGTACCTGATCAAGGTATGAAAAATGGCACCACGAGGGCTCAGGATGAAAAGAGGCCCAGGGAGTGTTGTGATGTAGATGACAGGATGTTGATCCTGTGGCTGAAGACAGATCGAGAAATGAATGCCTGGAGCTCCTGGAATGGTGAGTGGAAGTTTGGAAAAAGGGCCTATATATAGGTATAGGGCCCACATTGCAACCTCATTTGTACTTGCTGCTATAGTGATTGGACGAGAAGCATTCAGAGGAGATTGTGAGATTCTGGGAGGACGAGGCATTCGATTGAGGACGCGCGAGCATCAGGTTAGTGGTCTGATCATCCTGCATAGAATTAGAGTTTCATTTTTTGGGTAGGGGTTGTACGAAGGGTCGTACAGGGGTGTTTAGGGGTGTGGGCCCCACATGCACGGGCGGTTCGGTAATAGGCGTGCCCACGTGCGCGCATGTCCACTGGATAGATGCGCATGGAAGCGTTGGTAAGGGGATAAAGGGCACGCATTATGGGCGCGCCTGTTAGTTGAACAGGCGCGCACATGTGCATGCCTGTCGGTTGAATAGGCGCGCATATGTGCGCACCTCTAGAGTGAGCAGGCGTGCTTAGGAGCGTGCCTGTGTAGTGAACAGGTGCGCACGAGTGCACGCCTGTGTAGTGATCAGGCGCACACATGTGCATGCCTATGGGGTGTACAGGCACACATGTGTGCGTGCCTGTGGGTTAAATAATCGCGCCGTGGAGGCAAGGTTGATGGGTGTAAAATGTGTCTTTTTTATGTTGTTGATTGTCCATGTGGCTGACTTTGGAAGGTTTTGTGTTGTGCAGGTGAGCTTTATGCACGATGCCTATTGGTTGGCGAGAGAAGGATTGGTCCCAGCTGCGAGACGCCGTGGCTATTGAGGAGTCAGGTGTACGTGCGACTTTGGCAGCTTGTGGGCTGATGAAGTTCTTTGAGTGCCCCTTGATACGGGCGCAGGAGTATCTCCTGCAGTTTCTTATTCGGATGTGGAGTCTGGACCTACATTGCTTCATAGTGAGGGGAGAGCAGATTCCCTTCACTACGGTGGAGGATGTGTATTTTTTGACTGGGCTCCCATTTCGGGGAACGCCCCTACCAGTAGAGCCAGTGCTACCTAGAGATACGCTGCTAGCGGCGGTGGGCTGAAGATATTGTTCGGTGCCAAACTATATGTCCGGAACAGTTGTGAGCATTGGGGTGATGGATGCCCTAACGCATCATTGTATTGAAGCGATGATTGTGAGAGTGTATTGTTCGCTGGCGACGCAGCGGATCAGCGGTGGCCAGCTGATGGTGATGGAGAGAGTGTTGGCCGGCGAGCACTTCGCCTGGGGGCTTACGCTACATGCCAGGATGGTAGGGCAGCTGGACCACTGTCAGTCCATAGATACAGGAGATTTTGCCTTCGGGTCTATCCTAGTGGCCTGGTTTCCAGAGAGGGTGTCGATGTTGCGCCCTAGGATTCTATTGGGTGTGCCTCGGGCACTAGAGCCGTGACTGAGGCATTGGTAGACTGTGTTTCTTCGCCATGGTGGTGGAGGGTGGCCACTTTTTTACTGCAGAGGTGGCACAGGTATGGCGGTAGATGTCGCAGGTGATATTGCGATACCCTTATGCCGGGGTTGACTTCCGGGAGGATCCAGACATGGTGCTACCTCCAGGAGAGGTGTTTGACCGCCGAGGTATGTTGATGATGTTGATATGTATGTTTTTGTGTTTTTGAGATAACATGACATATGTATATGATATAGATGCTGATACTATTTTTTGCTTGTTTGTATGTGCAGATGTGGCACCTCGCGAGCGCGAGGTGGAGTTGCAGAGAGCACCAGCTCGTCAGGAGCCGAAGAGACTACTGCGGGGAGAGATACGTCGGCGTGAGGACGTCACGGTGTGACTAGCTGAGCTGGAGAGGGCAGCGAGGAGACGTCATTTTGATGACCCTGGTGTTGGGCCATCACACGCTCCTCCGACGGTTGCCGGAGTGGATTTTGAGGACATACGCTGTCATCTGGAGGCAGTGTTACAGGATGTGCCTGAGGGCATATGGTCTCGCATCTAGGATGAGGGTATCTTGGAGTAGTGTGTGGGGGTTCCGCCGCCATGGCAGGCCGTATTACGACGAGCAACAGTGGTTGGTGCTGCGATGACCGAACGACTGCCGCCAGGGCAGGAGGGACTGGTAGGGGCTGGACCACCGCCGCCTGAGGGAGGGGCAGGTGGTGGTGGGCCGCCACCGCCTAAGGGAGGAGTAGGCGGTGGTGCTCTAGA
This sequence comes from Picea mariana, assembly GCA_032191745.1. NCBI lineage: Eukaryota > Viridiplantae > Streptophyta > Pinopsida > Pinales > Pinaceae > Picea > Picea mariana. The sequence continues at coordinate 708 of JASDQU010507889.1, read as the reverse complement.
GGCACCATGAGTGGTGCTCTATGTATTGATGTATATATATTTTTTGTATATAGGCCGGTGAGCCCATTTTGTACCGAGGTGCTTCATTGGCCTGCGGATAGTTGTATTTTTGTATGTAAACATTTGGATGGTAATGTGGACCTTTCGATATATACATGAGTATACATTTTTGAGATCTATGCGGTGTTTACATGTGTTTTGTTATTGTATTGATAATGTCTAATCTATATATGTGATGATAGGTTGTTGACATGTTTATGTATGTGTAGAGGTAGCTTGATGTGATATATGCTAGTTTAACACAATATTAGCTAGATTATCTATAATTTGATTCAATTGTCTTGGAATATGTGTAAATGTAATGGAATCAAATTGTCAAGATAAAAGTCTAACCTGTAGGTACTTGCGAAAGAGGCAAGTATCGCGGACGCGGTACACATTGTTGAGCTGGAGTACGACTAGTTGAGAGTCGAGAAACACGCTAAGATGGCGAATACGATGATGTTGGTCATCGGCCAGGAGGCCGATGACGACAGTGTATTCAGCTTGGTTGTTGGTCGCTGAACCCAAACATATGCCGCTCGAATGGAGCATTTCATGTGAGGGGGTGTAGAAAGCCCAAGCGGTTGAAGCGAGATTTTGCATCCAACGGCTGGCACCGTCGACGTAACTGATGTGGTAGGCTGGTGGAGGAAGCATCTGTCAATA
>JASDQU010507888.1:56213-68851 GCA_032191745.1 Picea mariana | reverse complement strand
AGCCCTTGAATGGTTGCAACAAGAAGTTACAAGTCATCATTAAAAGTGTAAAATATTTATAACAAGAAAGTACAGGTCGGCCCTAAAGTTAAGGAAAGAAGTCACATGGATAAGTATAAATACACTTCAAGAAGCCTCTCATTATAACACACACAAATTCAATGATTATCTATCTTTCAAGTGATATTTTGGTTTATCTTTTCATAGCATATCGGAGGTAGCGAAGTTTGAGGAAGTGAAGTCTGAGGTAGTGAAGGGAAGCGAAGGAAAATTTTGCAAAATAGATTTTTGAGGTTATCTGCGGGTCGTAGTGGAGCAAGGCACAAACATATGTGGTTCACAATGGAGAAAATCATGGATATCTATGGGTTGATAGTGTGCAAGTCACATATATGTGGAAAAGGGCTTGAATAATATGTTATCTCTTGTTTGTTGAAGATGACATAAACCGAGTTTGTTGATCTGAGATTATATGTTTTGGGTCATCTTCATGAGTAAAGGTATGTCTTTTATGTGTTTGTTTTAGACTTGTATCATAGATGGATCATGGTATGRCACATACTTAAGGAATGTCTTGAATGCCCCTGGTTGAGGTTCACGTCTTGGTGATATTGATACATGCTTGAGACATATCCTTGGTACGTTGTGTATGGATATTATGGTTCATTGTTAGAGGAACATCTTTGTGATATTAGAATATATTTGAGACATATACTTGGTATATGATCTTGGTTGTTACAGTGCATACTTAAGGCACATTGTTGAGATATTGACACATCTTGGATACTTGGAATATGGTATGGTACAGGTTCCGGTATGTTGTTGATGTACATGGTATGGTATAGGTTCTGGTACATGGTATGGTATAGGTTCTAGTACATGGTTGATGTACATGGTATGGTACAGGTTTTGGTACATGTTATGGTGATGGTTTTGGTATCCATGTGAGTGGATATGGTTATAGTTGGTTGATGATGGTATATCAATGATAAAGACAGTGATAGTGATAGTGATAGGGACAGTGATAGGTTGGAAGATTGGTTGATGTGACAGTGACAGGTTGGTTGATGTATCAATGACATTGGTAGTTACAAGTTGATCAATGGTAGTGATAGTTTGAGTCTACACTTATATTTTAGGGAGGCAGGATGGGGAAAGGAAAAGGGGGTGTAGCCTCCTTTCGATTGGTGTCGGAGAACACAGGGAGTTGGAACTTCCTTCAGGTTGATGCCTGTAAATCAGGGGGTCGTAGCTTCCTTCCAGTTGCAGTTGGATAATTCAGGGAGTTGTAGCTTCCTTCAGGTTGGTTTCTATAAATAAGGGGGTTGGTGTCTCCTTCCAATTGGTGCTAGAGAATTTGGAAGTTGGTTCTTCCTACGAATGTAATCTTTGATATATAAGAAATCATTTTGTGGTTTTCTACCATTTGGGTTTCCACATAAATTCTAGTGTATTGTGTATCTGTGGTTATTTTTTATGCTCTGTTGATTGATACTTCTCATAATATATTGATGATATGCTGCCGATAAATTTAATGATTACATGTTCTTATTAAAAGTGGTAAAATATTGCATAATATTGATTTACCCCCCCTCTCAGTATTCCAACAATTGGTATCATAGTGGGTCCTTCAAGAAAACAATATAAACATTGGAGGGAAGGTCATGGAGTACGCTAATATTGGAGTACCACAGTTTGATGGACAAAAGTATGACTTCTGGAGCAGAATGAAAACATATATACAAGCACAAGGATTTGATGTTTTGAAAGCAGTAGTAGATGGATACACAACTCCTACCACTCCTACAATAGATAGAGATGGAAAGAAACTCAATGAGAACAATTCAAGAGCTGCAAATGTGATTTTGAATGGCCTAGATCACTCAGTATATGTGAAGTTTATGCATTGTGATTATGTAAAGGATATTTGGGAAAAAATTCAAAATATTTACGAAGGATATGCTAAAGTAAAGGGGGCCAAGCTTCAAACCTATAGAGACAAGTTTTAACAATTGAATATGAAGGAAGATGAAGATATTACAACTTACTTATTACGAGTTGATGAAATAGTAAATTCCATTAAAGGATTGAGAGAAGAAATTAAAGAATAATTAATTATTCAAAAGGTATTGAGATCTCTTCCAATGAGATTTGATCCCAAAAATTCATCCCTAGAAGAAAGAGCATACCTTGCCATGTTAAGCATGGAAGAGCTACATGGGACACTTATAGCCTATGAAATGAGGACAGAGCAGGATAATCCACCCAGGAAGGAAGCAATGTTCAAGGCATCCAAGAAATAAAATAAGAACAAACATGAGTCGAAGAAAAATCCGAAGTCAGATTGTAGTTGCAGTGATGATTCTGATGAAGATGAAGAGATGGCCAACTTTGCAAGGAAGTTAAAGAAAGGAACTGACAGGTACAAAGGTAAGCTTCCTTTTAAATGTTTTAATTGTTGTAAAATTGGTCACTTTGCTAAGAAATTTCCATATGCTAAGAACAAAGAGAATGATGAAGTAGAGGTTCCTAAGAAAGAAAAGAAATATCGAAAGGAAGACAAGAGAAGAAACAAGAATAAATTCTTCAAGAAAAGTCTCTACTCAAAGGAGGATAGTTCATCATCAGATGAAGATGATGATAGTAACAATGAAGTAGAAAATGTACATTTTATGTCTTTTGAAAATGATGAAGAGGATTATGAAGAAGAAGGTGAGGTAGATCTTGAAGCAAAAATAATTATCACTTTAATTGAACTAAATAAAGAGAAGAATACAAAGAAATTGCTCAAGGGAGAATTACTCAAGCTGAAAGAAAGCTCTCAAAATCCTAACTATGAAAATGATCAGCAAATGATTATGAACCTGAAAGTACAAGTTGAAGAAGACAGAAGGATCGAAGATATAATTAGAATCACGCTGGAAGAAAAGGAAATGAAGAAAGAGAGCTTAGAAACTAAAATAATTTCACTAAGGAAGGAAATTCAGAAAAGAGACATCCAACATAACAACACCAAACTAATGGATGAAATCATCAACACTCAAAGGCCATATCATGATAGGTCTGGACTAGGATACAACAAAACACATATAGAGAATGGTTCGATCTCTATGACTACAGAAGAGGAAGTAGAACAAAGGACTTATGAAAAAATTACAAGAGGATTCACAAAGAAGGAAGAATGCAAGCCTCCACGTGAGAATGATAAGGAAGAAGATTATAGAAGGATGGCACCGTCTAGAATACCGAGGTTTCAAAATCAACAACCACCCATAGAAATAAATCAAGAAGCAAACTACAGAGGAACAACCCAATTTAGAATATCTCCCATGTATCAAACTATATTTCTTGGTTCATGTTATTCTTGTAACAATTTTGGGCATAATGCTATAAAGTTCAAAGCTTATGCTAAGAACAAAAGAAACTATGAAGGTGTTGAATGTTTCTTGTGATTAAATGGGTTCTAATTTAGTTTTCCAGCAAAACCATGTAAACCATCGGCCCTTCTGGAGACCAGAAGGAAACACTATGCACAATGCAATCTCATCTGAGATGGCTTTATGGGTGACTCCAAGACCCATATGTCTTCAGTCTTGGAAGGGAGGATTCTATGGGAATGTTAGACATTATTTCTACCTCAAAATATACCAAATCTATTATTCTAACACATCATTATATCTAGATCTATGATTCTGTAATCATTTGCATTCATTCAAGCTTCATTCTGCAGTAAATATTCAGACTATTCTATTGTGTGCTACAATTTTACTACTAACGGATTCATTCATTTATTCATAATTGGAAAATAGAAATAAATTAGACAACCATTGCACACAGAGACACAAATTTACCATGAATATAGAAAATCTATTATTATAACACATCATTATATCCAGATCTACCATTCTGTAATCATTTGCATTCATTCAAGCTTCATTCTGCAGTAAATATTCAGAATATTCTACTGTGAGCTGCAATTTTACTACTAATAGATTCATTCATTTATTCATAATTGGACAATAGAAAGAAATTAGACAACCATTTCACACAGAGACACAAATTTACCGTGTTTCACCCCCCTAGGCTACATCCACAAAGATATGGCATTATTCGTTATTTTATTATTCTTCATCAAAAGTTCATAATTTTACACGCATTATAGTGAATAAAAATATTTATAAAATTGTGCACATTACCATTGAGTTTGACAAGATCTCACCAAGCTCCACAAATTGCAACCATACCCTCAATTACAATGCATATCTCTGCCTCCAAAACTGACTCAAAGATCATCTCCAACACTATCTCCATAACTAGATCGCTCAAGCATTGACAACAAAAAATAGATCTCCTCGGATCTCACAATACATATTTATACTACAAAAATGGGCTAACTACCCATTACAACAATGACAAAAATCCTAACCCACTAACCTTAGGTGAGTTAGGTTTGTCAAATTTCTAATTCCCTGCATGCGGTTGGTCCAAAATGAAAATGTTTCCTTCTTTGATCCACCTCTTTGAATTTCCTACTTTCTCAACATTGCTTTTCCCTATTTTCCGGGGAGCACTCCTTTTCTGGTCCATTTTCTAACTTCCTTTATTAATTGTTGCGCTTTTTCCAAAAATGTCCTGTGCCAAAAGGCCCCCAACACTCACCCGTGGCTCATCCTGAGCCACTCATGTAGTGTGTGCCATTTGAACTGACTTCTCTAGATCCTGGAACCTGCCTGGAATTTCCTCAACTTTAGATTTTACTTGTGCCCTCTTCTCTGCTACAATCTCCTCATCCTGTGCAGTAATAGGCTCCTTCAAAAGTTCTCCACTTTCTAAGCCAACCTATTTAATATGGATTTTAACTACATCAATATTTGTAAGAATGTTTTCTTTGCCTCCCTGCAGTGGTTCCAACTGCACCTTCCTTGATTTCTTTTTTGCTTATATACTCTTCAATTATGCCTGCAAATTCTTCATTTCTTGTGCAGTCCTTAATCTTTTCAAGATTGTCATCACTTTCTGCTTCTGCTTTAATTATTGCACCAAAGTGTTTATAGCTTCCTCCTTTTGGTACAATTTATGCAGTTTGTGATGCAAACCCCCTTCCTCACCCAGGGTCCACTCGACCTCCCAGTCTAGGATCATTCAAATCGGGAGCTGAACTAGCTCTAGGGCTCTTGTTGAACCCCCTATTAATGTTAACATGTACTCAAATTACCTGTGCAGGTCCAAACATTGAACCCCTGGGCTCTTACTAAGCCCCTTCTCATTTGAAACAGTTTCAGGCCCCTAGCCCTCTCCCTCAGGTCAACTCTTCATATGACCAAATACTGTGACCATGTGCTAGTCAATAGCACGCTATTTCATCGCTTCAACGATTTATGCAAGCCCCTTTTCTTTTAAAATGTGAAACCAGCCTTAGACGCTTTTCCTCTGGTGACAATAGCATGTGACCGAGGGTTGTGACTGAGCACCAAGCCAAAAGGTGCTAATTTGGCCCATGTATCAAATCAATGGTTCTCAAGATCTGATCGATGGACGGTCTAGATTAATCCATGACCTTTTCCACAAATCTCTCGGATCGCCGAAAATTCAATTACGCTGAATTCTCATATTGACGGTTCATGATGCTTCGACTAATGGACAATCTAGATCAATTCCCTTTGGGATTCAATGATTTCCTTTGGTTGTTAAAGACACGACTTCTTGTATTCCCTGACACCAAAATGCCGAACGATTATCCTTCCTCCATGTGTCCCCTCCTAGATCAACGGCTAGGATTCCTTTGGGACTTCGAGGATTTCTCCCTATCTACACAACGACATGAAATTTTCGAAGTGCCAAGTCCCCGAACTCTAGATATTTTGCCACACATCCTCTCCAAATGTATGGTTGGTATTGGCTCCGGCCTTCGGGAGTCCAAAATACACTATACTCTATGTTTTCTCCAGAGTGCCTAACCTATGGGTCTGCGGCCACATGTCCTTCAAGATCAATGGTCCTGATCAACTCCACTTCCTTCTAATATCCTGGAGTATTTACCCTCCATATCTCCTAATCTGACAACACATGTCCTCTGCAATGGATGACCCAGATGACTTCGAGACTCCAAGCTTCGCGAGTCATGGATGTTCCAACCTGTTGTTCTCCCGAACCTCCGAACTGACGGAGGATCTAATCGTCTGCCACATGTCCACTACTTTGAATGGCCTAGATGAGCTCCGGCCTTTGATCTTCCAGGTGTTCTTTCCCAAACATAACTTAATTCCTCCGAACCTCGAACTATTGGAGCTCAGATCTACACTTTGCATGTCCTTTCCAAAAGACGACTGAGATTCACTCGAACTCCCAGTCCTTTGGGGATTCTTGACACTTCTCAACCTGGTTCCTCTGGAGTACTATACCTCCAAAATCCTGGATCTGCTCACACTTGTCCCTCTTAGATGGACGGTTCAGATGGACTCTGGCTCTTCGAAGCTTGGGAGTCCCCTTAACACTTTTTAACACATCTTCTGAAGTAATCTCTCGCTGGAATTCCAGATCTGATGACACATGTCCACTATTATGGAATAATATGATTAGCTCCACCCTTTGAGATTTTGGGGGTCTCGATGCCTCCACATTCCAAATTTTCCAAACATGTGAAGTCCAAAGGACTTCATCGATTAATGCTTGCACAAATCTTCCAAATCTAGCGGCTGTCCTCTCTCCTGCAAACTCTTGAATGGATCTCATCCATTGAATTCCTCTCCTCAAGAAATCCTTCTTAAAACTTCATCCATGACTTCTTTGGATGCAAAAAGTCTCAAGGAATTACAAGGTTAAACCCTGCGTTGCTTCTCTATATCTAAGGATGATAAAATATCCTAGATCCTCCCTAGTAGATCTCAACTGTTCGACTATTTAAACAAGCAAATCCTCTGAAATTACAAATTTCAAAAGGGTACAGGGGGTTAAACCTCGAGAAACTTACCTGGATCAGATGATTTCTACCACCTACGCTCAGATATGATGGCTAGGATATTTTATCCTTCATATTCTCTCCTCCTTCTGGCTGGAATTTCATCTAACTGTCTAGATATAATCTCTGGCTGAGATCAAAGGCTCCTGTATCTTCCTCCTCTGTGTGCTTCACATTCCAATGAAGGATTTTCTTAATGAATTCAAAGGTTAGTACCTTTGATCCTTTTGCTGGACTTTGTCTGCTCAGCCTCGAATGGAACTGTACCCCCTGAGCTTTGAACTTAAAACAAGTTCACTTGCACATGTTCTGCGCTTCTCCTACGGACCTAAACTTGGACTGCCTCTGCCTTATGCACTCCTTGCATAGGACTTACGTACACTTGTGCTATTCCTCTTGAGCTTGAACTTGCTAAAATTTATAAGGGTCTCAGCTCTCTATTCCTTCAAATGAGTTCTTGTTCCCTCCTAACACTTTTCACTCGTCTCCCTTGAGACTTTCTCAACACCTATCTAAGTGTTGGCCCAGTGCACTTCTTTCACGGGTCTTCTCCCGAGTCTTGAAATCTCCAGGCTCACTGGTGCACTCCTCACACTCCTTGCTCTAGAGTTTTCAGTAACTCTGGTCCTCCTTCCCCTTAGACTAGTTATCAGAGTGTTTAGTAACTCTGATGTTTCTTTTGAGCTTCATAATGATTCTGGCGTGCCCATATAGCATGATATTTCTATGAACTCAAAACGGATTTCAAGTGCACTCCTTGCACTGGCTTCACAGAGTTTTCAATACTCTGGTGTGCACTCCTTGCACAAGCCTAAGATCCCAAAACTACTAAAAAAATCACAAAGATAGATAAGTCTATCTAAACCTGCTAATGTAACCTATCTGCATACATCTACAACATACATTAATAAAAACTGAGAGAATTCAACAAACAACCACTCATCACATATAAAAACACAGAAACCTCATATGTAGGAAAACTTGCTTTTGTATTATATCTGAATGTTCGTATATAAAGATTTACAAAGGTTGGGTTGCAATAGAGTCTGCAACACTTATCCTTTTCTCTCTTGAGCTCTCTCTACTCTCTCTCATACTCATGCTCTAATCAATTATGAAACAAGATATTTTTTACCAAAGAGGGGCTCCTCGAGCCTTCCCTCCATTTACCTACTTGCATTGAATTTGCATTGAATTGCCATCTAGTCTGAATCGGATCTAGATCCTTCCTACCATCAACCATTAAATGTGACTTTATCTATTACAACAACTCGCTTGTACAAAGATAGTGGCTCGATTTTCCTTGAGCCATCAAAAATTCAATTACATTTAATTGCATTAAAAATTTTAATTTGGGCTCAAAATGAGAGGATTGGTGCCTCTCTTCCCTTGGAAATTGTTACTCCTTGTGCATTGATGCAGTGCCTTGCTGGCGCCGATGAGGTGGAGTGATGCTCCTGCATCATACTTTCACACTGACAAAAGTCATGAGCTTCTTCTCATGGCTCTTATGCTGCTAAGGTTTAGATCCTCCAGGGTCCCATATCTGAATTTGGAGTTGTCCATCTGCTCCTCTGATTTGCTATTTCCCTGCTACTGCAGGTTCTCCTCTGATCAACTTCCCTTTTTTGTTGACTATCTCCTCTGCTGACTTCAACATCAACATTTTGATTTCTTCTATCACTCTGTCCTGCTGGTCCACTGGCTGGCTCCTCCTTTGCAGTCTGCTCTAGTGAAAATTCTCTTCATCTGTCTCCAACTTGACCTGTTGGATAAACTGACTCTGCACTATTACTCTTTACTCCAGGGATTCTACTCCATCACACAAATCAATGGGCAGATCAATCTAATCTCCCATGTTGTTTCTATCTCCTGTGGCACTGGCTTTCCACTCCACTATGGGTCCAAATTTTGTAGCCATGATACTGAGATTCTTCTCAGCCATCTCCCCTAACAATTCTCCTTCTGCCATCTCCTCTGCTTGTGCTAGTACAAGCCCAACTTCATCTAACTTCTCCCTGGGCTGGAATTCTTCTTAAATATTCACAACTACATTCTTATGGTAGTGTTCTTTTGTGATTGGATTTCTCAACCAATCCTCCAACATCTTTAGCTCCTTCTCCCACTGAGTGAGCATTTTACCTGAATGCTCCTCTTCTTCTTTCATCTCCTAGGAATATGTCATTGTCTGCTCTTGATCCTCCTTGACAATCTTTGTTTGTTGTCTCTCCTCTGCTGCACCTTCGGTATGTGCACTAGCCTCTACTGGGATGTTTGGCAAGAATATGTTGCTTCCTCCAATGATCAGAATGTGCCTTTGATCCTCCTCCTCTGTTAGCACTTCTTATTGACCTGAACTCCTCTTTGAGCTCCTGATACTTTTAGAAAGTCTCACCCCTTCCTTTCCCACCTGGAAATATAAGGCTTCAGTCTTGCCCTCATGGAAGTCTATGAGATCTTTAGTTGATATCTCCTCCTCATCACTGAGGTTACTTCTAGCCTCTGGTTCAAAAATGTAAACCATCTCCTCCTCTATGGCACTGAGTTTTTCAGCATGCCTCAATCACCTCCTCAAATTCTACTTCCGCCTTCTGGTAATCAACTCCTGGATTGGACACTTCACTTTTCTCTTCAAGGGCCATTCATACTTCCAACTTCCTTGTGCTTCTTGCTACATATTCAACATTATCCCATTGAGCTCTACTCTCATCTCCTTGAGCTATTTACCCCTCTTCTCTTTGCTCACCTACTGGCATTCTCTTTGAAATTTCTTCTTATCGCCTTCAGTAGCCATGTTTCTCCAATTCTTATAAGAACACAACTGGTTCTTTTGGCTCAACCCACCTGGTTTTTTTCTTCACCTGCTCTGTAACTCAGAGAACTATTGGCTTCCTCCTACAGCCCTTCTGGTTGTCTCTTGTCTTCTGCACACCTTGCAACAATTTTCACAAAGCATCAATACTCTGTCTTCTCCTCTCCTGCCTATTGTCTACAAACAAAAATAAACTTTTATTCCACTTGATCCATACCCCCTCCCTCACCTGGGGTCCACTCGAACTACCAGTCTAGGATCATTCAAATCGGGAGCTAAAATAGCTCTCAGGCTCTTGTTGAACCCCATGTTATTGTTCACAGGTCCTCAAATTCCCTGTGCAATTCCAAACACTAAACCCACTGGCTCTTACTAAGCCCCTTCTCCTTTGAAACAATTTCGGGCCCCTATCCCTCTCCCTTAGCCAAAATCTTCATATGACCAAAGACTATGACCAGGCGCTAGTAAATAGCACGTTATTTCATTGCTTCGATGATTTCTCCGAGCCCCTTTTCTTTTAAAATGTGAAACCAACCTTAGCCCCTTTTCCTCTGACAAAAATAACATGTGACCGAGAACCAAGCCAAAAGGTGCTAATTTGGTGCTTCGACCTTCAACGATTTCTTCTTCGCTCCAACTCACAACCTTTTCCGAGTGCCGAACGCCTAAAAGGTGCTTGCAACCATGTATCAAATCAACGGTTCTCAAGCTCTAGCTGATGGATGGTCTAGATTACTCCATGACATTTTGCACAAATCTCTTGGATCACCAAAAAGGAAATTACACCGAATTCTTAGATCGACGATCTAGCATGCTATGACCTGTTATCACCATAACAATTTTCAAATAGGATCCAAATCTCATAAATTTAGCGAAGATCTACATCGCTATGGAAGAATGATAGCTTGGGGGATAAGGTCACATATGGCGGCATATGGAAAAATATGGTGGAGGCGCAAAAGGTAGGACCCGGGAGACTGTAGATCTTGAAACAATCCAGATCAATGGCTAAGGCACATATCGAGCGGAGAAATAGCACGAAGTTTAATTATATGAAGGTGGGCCAGGGAAAATTGTTGTGGTTTCATTCATGGATGCATGGTGCCCTCAGAGGCACATCGGGGTGAAAAGAGGTTTACCTAAAACCATTTTTTCCAACCCCCGATATCAAAAGTTGATGAGGCTCAGTGGACCATAGATCACCTGCTAATTTGCATTATTTTTTTCCCAATGCATCTTGTCCTTGTGTTATTTTTCCACTCAGATTTTCTAACTTTTTCACCAGATCCGTCAAGCTCCCATCACCTAAATCCTTCACCCAATGGATCATCCAAAACAGTCATGTACTCCACGAGTCAAAAGTTGGGAAATATCCCAAGCTTATACCTAGCCTTAATTCTTATCTAAATCCCTTAGTTCCATCACTTCAATCATTTTTACCCTTATTTTCGTATTCCCGTTGAAAATAAAAAAATATGCCTTTTATTAAGCACCCTTATCCTATCCACAAAGTCATGTGTTAAGCCTCATATGCCCAAAGTCCTTCGAAAATAATAAAAAGGGTTTTTTTTTATTATTAATATAAATATTTTTATATTTATATTAATATTTAATTTATGGAATCACGTCAAATCATGGGTACGAATCTCAATTTATAATGTGGAAAATTCAAAGGTTGGATGGAGGTCTCAATTTATAATGTGGAAAATTCAAGGGTTGGATGGAGGGCGCGCATACATATCAGGGATTAAAGTAACGAGGAGGTTAATTATGTGAAGGTGGGCTGGGGAAAACTATCGTGGTTTATTTGGTGGACACGTGTTTTTACGTGGAGCACATCAGAGGTAAAAGAATTTTGGATTAAACCACTCCAGCCAAGGCCCGATGTAATAAATGCACCATTTATCACATGTTTAATTTGCGATATTTTTCTAGGAGTGCATTTCAAAAACAAATATGAAATTTCTAATAAATGAAATTCCTCCTCACGGTGAAAATGTTTTACGGAGGTAATATTTCATAAATTAATGTTTATTTCCATAAAAAATATTTAAATGGGAAGATGCACGTGAACGAAGACTTGGATAATTATTTATCCAAATATTTACATAAATAAAAGAAGAAGATAAAAGGTATTTTACCAAAGATGGTAAACTGGAAAAAACACACAGTAAATGTTTTTTCACAGTGAAACAGTAAATTGGAAAAACATTAACAATAAATGTTTTTTACAATGAAATGGTGAATTGGGCAAACAAGACATGGTTTTAAAAACCATGGCATGAATTAAATTATGGAAATTTAATTCTACAGGATAGAAAAATATTTGGGAATTATTTTTATTTCAAATATATTATTCCCAAATATTTAATGAGAATATGGATAAATGAGATTAAATTTGAAAGAGTATAAGTGACATTTCAAAGAGAATGTGACAGAGGAAGGAGATGGAACGTCAGAGGAATCTGCAGGGATCATGAAACTCTTTTCTGAAAACTGTCATTTGTAATCATTGTAGAAGATGGAACGTTTCATTTTAGTTATTGTAATCAGTTACATGCCAAAGGAACTCGAATTGTATAAGTATTAGAGGTTCTAAGTGTATTAAATGGCGGGCATAAGTGCAAGGGAACAATTCTAGTGGTTCTGGACTCTACTGTAATTTTTCTTGGACTTAACTGAATACATATGTAGAAGCATTTTGAACTGTTTATGAAAAGATTCTAATGGCTATGATATGAGTTTTGTCCTCCTTCATTGTTTGTATTTCCTATGTTCTTTAATTCCATTTGCATTTTCTTCTATTTAAATTGGAGAGTTAAAGCCCCATAATTCATATTATGATGCTCTTGGCTTAAGCAATTTAAA
>JASDQU010507888.1:45352-56193 GCA_032191745.1 Picea mariana | reverse complement strand
TCTAGGATCATTCAAATCGGGAGCTAAAATAGCTCTCAGGCTCTTGTTGAACCCCATGTTATTGTTCACAGGTCCTCAAATTCCCTGTGCAATTCCAAACACTAAACCCACTGGCTCTTACTAAGCCCCTTCTCCTTTGAAACAATTTCGGGCCCCTATCCCTCTCCCTTAGCCAAAATCTTCATATGACCAAAGACTATGACCAGGCGCTAGTAAATAGCACGTTATTTCATTGCTTCGATGATTTCTCCGAGCCCCTTTTCTTTTAAAATGTGAAACCAACCTTAGCCCCTTTTCCTCTGACAAAAATAACATGTGACCGAGAACCAAGCCAAAAGGTGCTAATTTGGTGCTTCGACCTTCAACGATTTCTTCTTCGCTCCAACTCACAACCTTTTCCGAGTGCCGAACGCCTAAAAGGTGCTTGCAACCATGTATCAAATCAACGGTTCTCAAGCTCTAGCTGATGGATGGTCTAGATTACTCCATGACATTTTGCACAAATCTCTTGGATCACCAAAAAGGAAATTACACCGAATTCTTAGATCGACGATCTAGCATGCTATGACCTGTTATCACCATAACAATTTTCAAATAGGATCCAAATCTCATAAATTTAGCGAAGATCTACATCGCTATGGAAGAATGATAGCTTGGGGGATAAGGTCACATATGGCGGCATATGGAAAAATATGGTGGAGGCGCAAAAGGTAGGACCCGGGAGACTGTAGATCTTGAAACAATCCAGATCAATGGCTAAGGCACATATCGAGCGGAGAAATAGCACGAAGTTTAATTATATGAAGGTGGGCCAGGGAAAATTGTTGTGGTTTCATTCATGGATGCATGGTGCCCTCAGAGGCACATCGGGGTGAAAAGAGGTTTACCTAAAACCATTTTTTCCAACCCCCGATATCAAAAGTTGATGAGGCTCAGTGGACCATAGATCACCTGCTAATTTGCATTATTTTTTTCCCAATGCATCTTGTCCTTGTGTTATTTTTCCACTCAGATTTTCTAACTTTTTCACCAGATCCGTCAAGCTCCCATCACCTAAATCCTTCACCCAATGGATCATCCAAAACAGTCATGTACTCCACGAGTCAAAAGTTGGGAAATATCCCAAGCTTATACCTAGCCTTAATTCTTATCTAAATCCCTTAGTTCCATCACTTCAATCATTTTTACCCTTATTTTCGTATTCCCGTTGAAAATAAAAAAATATGCCTTTTATTAAGCACCCTTATCCTATCCACAAAGTCATGTGTTAAGCCTCATATGCCCAAAGTCCTTCGAAAATAATAAAAAGGGTTTTTTTTTATTATTAATATAAATATTTTTATATTTATATTAATATTTAATTTATGGAATCACGTCAAATCATGGGTACGAATCTCAATTTATAATGTGGAAAATTCAAAGGTTGGATGGAGGTCTCAATTTATAATGTGGAAAATTCAAGGGTTGGATGGAGGGCGCGCATACATATCAGGGATTAAAGTAACGAGGAGGTTAATTATGTGAAGGTGGGCTGGGGAAAACTATCGTGGTTTATTTGGTGGACACGTGTTTTTACGTGGAGCACATCAGAGGTAAAAGAATTTTGGATTAAACCACTCCAGCCAAGGCCCGATGTAATAAATGCACCATTTATCACATGTTTAATTTGCGATATTTTTCTAGGAGTGCATTTCAAAAACAAATATGAAATTTCTAATAAATGAAATTCCTCCTCACGGTGAAAATGTTTTACGGAGGTAATATTTCATAAATTAATGTTTATTTCCATAAAAAATATTTAAATGGGAAGATGCACGTGAACGAAGACTTGGATAATTATTTATCCAAATATTTACATAAATAAAAGAAGAAGATAAAAGGTATTTTACCAAAGATGGTAAACTGGAAAAAACACACAGTAAATGTTTTTTCACAGTGAAACAGTAAATTGGAAAAACATTAACAATAAATGTTTTTTACAATGAAATGGTGAATTGGGCAAACAAGACATGGTTTTAAAAACCATGGCATGAATTAAATTATGGAAATTTAATTCTACAGGATAGAAAAATATTTGGGAATTATTTTTATTTCAAATATATTATTCCCAAATATTTAATGAGAATATGGATAAATGAGATTAAATTTGAAAGAGTATAAGTGACATTTCAAAGAGAATGTGACAGAGGAAGGAGATGGAACGTCAGAGGAATCTGCAGGGATCATGAAACTCTTTTCTGAAAACTGTCATTTGTAATCATTGTAGAAGATGGAACGTTTCATTTTAGTTATTGTAATCAGTTACATGCCAAAGGAACTCGAATTGTATAAGTATTAGAGGTTCTAAGTGTATTAAATGGCGGGCATAAGTGCAAGGGAACAATTCTAGTGGTTCTGGACTCTACTGTAATTTTTCTTGGACTTAACTGAATACATATGTAGAAGCATTTTGAACTGTTTATGAAAAGATTCTAATGGCTATGATATGAGTTTTGTCCTCCTTCATTGTTTGTATTTCCTATGTTCTTTAATTCCATTTGCATTTTCTTCTATTTAAATTGGAGAGTTAAAGCCCCATAATTCATATTATGATGCTCTTGGCTTAAGCAATTTAAAATCTGTAATTGTCTTCTTAACTAATTCAGAATTCATTTTATTAATGCTCTGATGCAATTACTTATTTTTCCCCTTTCCTCTTACACTCTGCAAATATCAATTCACAACTCGGATTCATTGACTCATTTAGCCTTTATCCTCTGGAGAGTTCTACCTGCTGATCATTGTTTTCATTCATTTTCAGAAATTTTGACTCCATATCCTTGCGTGTTCCTCCCCTTCATTTCCAACAACTTTATTAAAGACCCCCAAAACAAACCAAATCTAGCCACCAATTTCCATAGATAGACCCAGTGACACGAGAGAGCCCTCTCCGAGTTGAGCAGGCTAGTTCCCAGCTCTAAATTAGGTTGAAACAATTACCTCTGTCGTTTGTCTATTCAGCCAGAAAAAATTTACAGAGTGCTAACATGACCGATGGGCAATCCAGATCAATTCCATTCGGGTTTCAACGATTTCTTTTGGTTTTCAAACAACACGACTTCTCGTATTCCCCGACGTCGAAACGACGAACGATTATCCTTCCTCCACGTGTCCCCCCCTATATCGATGACTAGGATGCCTTCGAGACTTTGGGGATTTCTCCCTGTCTACACAACGATGTGAAATTTCCAAAGTGCCAATTCCATGAAATCTATATCTTTCACCACACATCCTCTTCAAATGGATGGTTGGGATTGAATCCGGCCTTCAGGATTCCAAACTACACTATACTCTATGTTTTCTCTGGAGTGTTGGACCTCTAGACCTTTGGATCTGCAACCACATGTCCTTCAAGATCAACGGTCCTGATCAACTCTACTTCCTTCTAATGTCCTGAAGTATTTACCCTCCGGATCTCCTAATTTGGTGACGCATGTTCTCTCCAATGGACAACCCAAATGAATACGGGACTCTTGGATTTGGGAGTTCTGGATACTCCAACATGTTGTTCTCCCGAACATCTTAAATGACAGGGGATCTAATCGTTTGCCACATGTCCACTACTTTGAATGGCCCAGGTGAGCTCCAACCTTTGGGTATTCGGGTATTCGGGTTTCTTTCTTTCTTTTAAAGTGCCCTTAGGTGTTGAATGCTTTTCTGCTTCCTTTAGTATTTCTCGGCACCAGACTGGTTTCCTTTTAATAGAAGATTTCTTTATAATAAACCGAAAGTATCCCTTGAATTTACTAAGCTACCATTTATGTTGTAGGTCATGGACTAACTCATATGCAGGGACTGATCCCTCTAAGTCTCATAAAATGTTTGCCTCCTTGTCATGTGCAAATTGGCTCCCTCTGAACCTATAAGATCTTTTGACTTTGTTCTGGTGTCATATCTCTTCAAGATGTTCTTGGTGCCAGTACCAAGTTTAATATGAAAAGCCGAGTCAGACTTCTTGAGCTCTTGTGCCAAGGATAATGGCTCAATTACAATCTAAGGACTCTCGAAAGGAGATATTTGTACGGTTCCTAAAACAAAGAAAAATACCCCAACTACCAAGATAATTTGTTGGACTCTTTAACCAAGGAAATAACCCAAGGTTACATGTTGTCTTTCATATCAGAGATAAAAGACCAACATACAACTAGGTTTCCAAACCAGGGAGAAAGACCTAGCTTACGTCAAAAATAAGTATGTGCTGAGATCATAGCTTCCTTGGTCATATAACAAAAATACACATGAGATTCTGACAGTATTCCATTGAGACATGGATACATAAAGATGACAGGAAGGTAAACATATCTCTCTTGTTTTCATTTGTAGTCACAATAATGAATGTAAATGGAGTATCCATGAAACTTGCTTAAGCTTAAGACATACTTGAACTTTGCATCCTGTTACCAACTCAAGTTATCTAGGACTTCTTCTTTGTATGTAGATGTTTGATATAAATATGTTAGTTCAAGTAATTCCATATCCTTAAGTGGTTATCCTACCGTCCTATGGATAAAACATCATTCATCCATATGCAAACAATACGTCTTAAAGAATGAGACCATAGACTGCATTGTCCAAATTAAGTTCTTACAAAAGTCAGCCCACACATGTTTTCCTCAAAGCTAAATACCAAAGTCATTTCCAAGTTTCCACTACTTAATGTACTGCGGTTAAATTTAAATCACGTGTGATATTTGTCGTACAAAACATATGGATGACCATTAAGTGCATATGGTGCTCTCATTTACTGAAGTTATAGAGTTTCCCATTAAAATTCCTTTACTAGTGATTCTTTCAAAGCCATTGTAATTTACCAAAAGATTATTAAAATGAAATCTAAGCACTTACCAAGCATTAGTAACAATAATATTATAAACACTGAAACCTATCTCTTGTGATATTCAAGATGATGGTTACATTCCCAAGCATTCTATATCAGATCTTTAACTAACTCGGCCTAGCTCAGAAGTGAAAGAGGGTAAGAGTTATCATTTAATTTTCAGTCAAACAAGAGAAGAGAAAAGTCTTGAAAATCAATATATAATCAAGGATAAATGATAGGATTTACTAGGAGTTCCCCCCCTTTATAAAACCAAGGATTCACCAGAGATAAAGGACCCTAGCCTCCAGATTTTCCTAACAAGGAAACTCTCCCAACTAGCATTGGTAACTCCACCAAAGATCCAAATAGGTTTTCTTTGGCACCCAAACTTGTACAAGACATTAAACAAGATAGTCTTTCATTATCCTCTCAACATTAGTCAGTCCAAAATAAAATGTGTAATGGATATCTTCTTGTCGTAGAGGTAGTCCCAACTGAGAGAAGCAAGGTGTGGTGAAAGGGCTTTGTTAAAGCAGAGGCCAAACTAAAGAGTAAAAAAATTCTTGACTCAAGTAGATCTTGCCACAGTCATTCATATCTCACTTGCTAAATAAATGTAGAGTTAACATCCTTCAAAACTTTCCAAGTCTGTCAGTGACACAAAGGTTTAGATATGCAAGAGCAGTTTCCAAGGAGTATCTTTCTGTTGGCTAGGATACATGCTAGCTGAGGTCTCTACACCAATTATTTTGAAAGAACAATGCTTAGCATGTGGAGATAGTTATCATCCTTGGACCTTGACTAACAATGCTCAATTAATATTAGAGAGATTAAACTTCCTTTTTATGATCAATCTGTTCCAATCATTTTCTAAAGGTTAGAATTTAGGGAAATGACAATAAATCAAATTTTTTTACAAAGGCATAATTGAGCATTAAACAATTACCTTTTCCCAAGAGGTTTCAGGTCTAGGATGAAAATACTGCTAAGGAGAGTGAAGGTTTAGAATAAAAGAAATATAATTAAAAATAATATATTTAATTATATAAATATTAATTAAATATATTTATAATTTATATTAATTAAATATTTCTTATATTAACCCCAAAATACAAAATACAAACCCCTAAACAAACTTAAGCCCAAAAACCAAGGGTGGTGGGTTTAGGAGAGGTTTACACATGTCCATATACTTCTCCAGGTGACCAATCAACTTTATCATCACCGCATATGGGATACATCCCTCATGTGGTTATGCCCGCCTTCAGGAGGGTCACAGACCAACAACTATCTGATCAAGGACCAGGTTACCTTAGAACATATTTGGGGTCTTATCCACCAAGGTACAAGACCAAGGATCAACCCATGCCTTAGACATGGGTACCCTGGAACAAATCCAGGGGCCCTAGACATATCTAGAGACTTATTTTCTTGGTCCCAGACCAAGAACCCCAGTCATATACTAGGGGCCCTCCCAAGGGTCTTTACTGCTTGGTCCTAGACCAAGAACCCCAATTATCTACTGGGGTCCCTTACAAGGGTCTTTTGTTGCTTGGTCCTAGACCAAGAACCCCAGTTATCTACTGGGGCCCTTACAAGGGTCTTTTTCTTCTTGGTTCCAGACCAAGAACCCCATTTATCTACTAGGGGCCCTTACAAGGGTCTTTTTTCATGGCTCTGACTGTTTGGTCCTAGACCAAGAACGCCAGGAGTGCACTAGGGGCCCTAGATCTCAGCTAGGGTATTTTCCATCCTCCTAGAGAATAACTCTTGTAGCTGCTTTAAATTCAACACCCTTAACATTTTTTCACACATCTTCCGGAGTACTCTATTGCCAGACTTCTAGATATGACAACACATGTCCACTATGATGGATGACTATGGTTAGCTCCATCCTTCAGCACTTCGGGGGTCCCGATGCCTCCACATTCCAAATTTTCCGAACACGTGAAGTCTGAAGGACTTCACCGATTAATTCTTGCACAACTCTTTCAGATCTAACGATTGTCCTATCTCCTGCAAACTCCTGAATGGATCTTAGCCATTTAATCACGCTCCTTCTTAAAACTTGATCGATGACTTCTCTGGATGCACGAAGTCTCAAGGACTTGCATGGTTAAACCCTACGCTGCTTCTCTAGTACTAAGGGTGAAAAAATATTCTGGATCCTCCCAAACATATCTCAATTGTTAGATTATTTAAACAAGCAAATCCTTCGAAATTACAAAGTTCAAAAGGGTACAGGGGGTTAAACCCTGAGAAACTTACCTGGATCAGACTGTTTCTACCAGCTGCACTCAGATCCAATGGCTAGGATATTTTCTCCTTCGTGTGTGCTCCTCCTTCTAGCTAGATTATGATCTGATGGTCCAAATCTACTCTCTCGCGTTGATAAGGTGGAGAGATGATCCTACATTAGTTTTTCATCCTCCTGTAGATCTGTCCATAATTGCACACTTTTATTATACAACTCCCTGATTTCCTGGATGCTCAACGCAATACTCTCCGTGTGACCTGTAACCTCTTGTTACCTTTGTGTTCTTACTTCGGGTGGTGTAGTGGGAACTAAGAGATCCATCAACCCTGCAATGTGGACTCTGTAAGCCTCCATCACTTGTGTTATCTTCTCAATCTTACCCTCTGTGGGTATACTTTCCCTTTGTGCATTGTCAACAATAGTTTGAACACTTCCTCCACTTGCTTCTCTAATATTTCACTGCGTTTTTTTTCTTCTTCCCTTTCGACTTGCACCTATTTAAGTGTCATCTCCATTATCTTACTTAATTCATTGGTCAATTGTAAAATTTTCGCATTTGCATGGGTCCTCGACTGAATCTCTTGCATGACATTGATTTGAAGTTTATACAGTGCCTTTGTTGGAACCTTTGGCAGTGCCAAGTCCAGATGATATATGTCTTTCAATTTGTGATGTGTCCTCATCCACATGCAACATTCCCTCAGTTATACAAAAAATTTCATTCCCCAATGTTGTTATTATTTGTATTGTCACCTGTGTTGGAACTGTTCTCTCCTGAGTAGTTTGTTGTTTCTGATATGTTGTAGTTAGTTGAAATTGTTCCAGTGCCTCCTTAACCTCTGTCAATTTCTTGAGTATCTCTTCCCTTTACTTCTCTGCATCATACCATGCCTCTTCCTCATGGTCCTGTACTTTCTTTGCAACCAACTGCGCATCATCTTCTGTCAATGTAAGCTGTGGAACCTCCTTGTGCACCTTCATCTTCTTGTGCCGGCATGCTTCCCGAAACATTGTTCTTTTTAATGGCAGAGTCTCTGTCTGCGTAGTTGTAACTAGTATCTCAAAGTTTGGGAGTCTGTCTTCTACTGTTTCCTCTGGCATAGGAACATTAGTATCATTATGCCCTCAACCATTTGGTTCTACTGTGTGCTCCTTTTACTTATTTGGATCCTTAGGGATAATAATTTTCTTCCTAGGTTTTCTAATGGTTGAACTACCCCCTCTGATTGCTTCTTAGTTCTTGGAACCTTCTTTGAAATCACTAGAACCTTCCATTCTTTAGGCCAGTCCTTCATGGCCCACTGCACTTCTTATCCTATAACAAAATATCTCAACTGTAACCACTCCTTCTTAGGATCCCTTTTGGCTTGGATCCACATGTTGTGTCTAGAAGCCTTAAAATATTATATTCCTTGATTTTCCCTCACCACTTATGGTGGTATTCTCCATGTATTAACTATATTTTCCTGCAAATCCTCATACATCATAGAAAAAATGATGGAATTTTCCTTCCATTTCTCTGTATATGAGGTGTTCCATAATGTTATATATTTTGCTGCACGACACTTTCCTAGCCTCTGGTAAAATCCATTGTATTTTGGTTCTCTGTACCCAACCAAGGCTACTAATATAATTAACCATGAGTAGTGAAAATCTAATCCTAGATCCTATGCATCCTTGCAGTCCTCCAAGATTAAATTTAATAGATAAGGAGCCCAATTGAGTAGACTCCCCTTTGTGCACTACGATGTTGCTGCTATTACTCCTACAAGAGCTTCCTCCTTGCAACATTTCCTCAAAAGTTTACAGACCATCGATTTATTTGCAAACTTCATTTTTGGATCATTTATCTTTATGATAGCCATTCCTTTGTAACCCATGTCAGTCCCATATTTTCTCTTTATTTCATCTACCAGATCTTTTTCTTTGGTTTTATCATCCATGTATTGTTCTATTTTTTCATCATTTGTTGGTAAACCTGTGATTTCTTCAATTAAGTCTACATATATGGAGATAGGCCTCTCCATCCATAAGATGCCTCCATGTACTAGTGCCAATAGTTGTTTTCCACGAGAATTTATATATTTTCCTCTCCCAAAATGAAGAATCTCTATAAGGTTCATGATCAATGTGTTATAAAGTCCTGCAACCCATTGCTTCAGCTCCAAAATGGAATCCCCTAATGGAACCACTTCTTTGATACCCATATACACTTACTGTGCATACTCAGGGAACTTCTGTTGGACACACCTACCACACTTNGGGGGGGGTGAATGAGTGTGGGGATATTTTTCCCAAAACTTCCCTCTTACACAAAAAATCCTTAGTTAACATTCAACATTTTCACATTACTCATTGCCGTCATTTATAATCAGTTAGATGTGAATACATATCAGAAAAATATCATTAGCAAATCATTTTCCACTAGGAACACAAAGAAAACAATATGTATGTACAATTTTTCTTTTTATTATGGAATTCAATCCGGGGTTTTTTTAACAACAACTGAATAGAGTACAACTTGACAAGATCACCAGATCTATATGAAAGACTCAGCTTACATTCTCAGCACCAACTTAGATGAGACAACAATCCTCAACATATATCAATCTGTCAACACAAACAAGTGCATCAACCGTGCACCAACCTGTGCCAAACAACCTGTAATAAACCTGTACCATAAACAAGTGCATCCAACCATGTATCAAGTATATACCAATAATGTGTCAAATAATCATCAACAATGACTTATCAATATGTACCAACATCATCAACTATACACCTCATGTATGTGCCAACTTATCAACTGGTTGCCTCAACCATGACTAGTTTTGGATTAGTCAACAACCCCAACTTGAGATAATCATAACTATGTACCTATAATGAATAAAGATATGAAACTGATATAAAATTTTCTTCAGTGTTTTTTATGCAATTCCTCCAGGTGGCACTACTTGGAACCTCTCATAAAATTCGTTATATCAAAATTGGCATACCTTGTTGAATTCTGTCTTATTCTAGAGAGAAACCTTGTAGAGCTTGGAACACACAAAATATTAATTAAATGAATTTGAAACTATTAAAAAAAGTACTAAAGCCTGTACCCTAACCAACACTTTTTGTCTCATTAAATTTGGATCTGTTATGAAGAAGTTATGACGTTGTTACCCAACACACCTATTTTTGACTAGTTTCAGGACTAGCCACAAACCCTATTTTCCACGGAGTGTAACTCCCAAAATACAACTACCCACAAGCTGAAGTTTTTACCACAGATACTTGGGTATGTTTTCTCAATGGAATAGCAATTTCATGGTCTAAATAATTATAGAAACAAAGTTATAGCGAAAATGGTGAGATGACCTGTAAATAACAAACCTTAGAAAGCACCATCAAAAGAATTTATCCTTCCTTGCACTTCGGCCTTCTTTTCTTCACCTTTCCTAAGAATTTCCGCTTAGATATCCTTGGTTAGCTCAGACACATATAGATATTCAATATTCTCAAGTGTGACTAAAATGAGAGAGCCTTGCCTCTTATTTATACTCTGCAAGTAGCTTCCTTAAAAACATATTCTAGGTCACTTGGCCCCACTTTCTTTATTTTAGGGTTAACCCACTTCTAATTTCTCCATTAAATTTATTATTTAAATAATTTATTTTGTATTAACTTTGAATTATAGTACACTCATCACTTCACTTTATTATTTACCTTCTAAAATCCCTT
>JASDQU010507887.1:992-41221 GCA_032191745.1 Picea mariana | reverse complement strand
TCTGTGGCTTAAAGACGCCAGAATACGTCTCTACCCTGAAAAAAAATACCCACAATTTCTGCCAAGGAAAGTTCTCTGATACCACTTGCAAGATACCACATATATAAAATATGCAGAACAGAAACGAAATGCTAGAAATAACAGAATAACAGTATACTATCCAGCATAATCTTCACAATACACAGAAATGATATACGAAATAGCAACAGAAATAGCACTTGAACAGAAATAGCACTTGATTCAAATAGCAATGTTCACAGGACTCTTCGAGGGGGCAACCTCCAATCGAGCAGCGCTCTATTACAATAATATCCAAGCTAGGGTTCTCATACCCTCGACTCCTATTTATACTAAAAAGAAGCATCTAGAGGAAGATCCTTCTAGAAGCGGAAGCTTCTATTAGGTCTTCTTACATCCGCCTTATTCTATTTTATTGAAAGGTCTTATTAATATTGACCTTTATTACATCCGAATACATTGATCTACCTATGTGCGGGTTAGGACCTTAACATCCATTTGGCGGATATTCATACTATGTACAGCATATGTTCCATTTATAACATGGTTCAATTTTGCGGGACATCAAATGTGGCACTAACCGATCACATATAGTGGAGTTCACATACAGTTCAGATCTAGCTGATATAACATTTGGTTGAACAGTCTGTCGCATGGATGAGTTGGCAAGTGGATGAGACGTATAGCTCGCGGGATTTTCATTACCAAATATGGTATGGTGGATAGCATGTACAACCCTGTTGCAACATTTTGGGGATATGGAACAACTCTTTCACATGGATGGGTTGGCATTTAGCATGTGATGTGGAACAGTCTCGTTTGAAACGTTTTGGCAAGATTTAAAACAAGTAACATATGGTTATTATAACCATAATATATGCATTGTATCTGGTAAAACGATTCGAACCCATGATCTATCCTCCCACTGAACGTTGTTACAGCACGATTCTAGCCATGTTTCAGGAGATTCATCCTTTTTTAGAATACGGAGCATCATTCTGTTGTTATTGAAATCTTGCAGGGATAGAAAAAATACAATAGAATCAGGTTTGAACGTGCAACCTACAGCTTTATAACCCAGGGTTTCAGCCAGTGCGTGGGACGGAGACCGAGACAGAGGACAGAGGAGAGTTCGCTGTAAATTTCCAGATGTTGTTGTATTCAAAAGTCGATTGTACTCTGTTATTAAGTGGCTTCTTTGTCTTTTGAAGTTTATTTTTTAATTTCTAGAAGAGGTCTTGAAGGCTTTGTACAACATTTTGTTTTACAGTTGTTGAAGTTGATTCCAGAACCATTTTGTACCATTTTAAATATATTAATTAGATCGGTACCCATTGGAGTGGGACTTGGAGACGTAGCCTAGTGAAGGGGGTGAACTCTGTTAACAACTTCTGTTTGTGACTCTCATCTTTCATTTTCTGTTTTCTCATTTCTGTCCAGTTTGTTTTTCATTTCAGTTTACAGTTGTCATTTAATTATGTTAAATGCTACTTCATATGTTGAGCAAACTTACTATGAGCATTCTTAAAACTTTTTAATGCACACAAGTTGAGATCCGATGGATCATATTATGGTATCAGAGAAGGTTAACTTCTTGTGCAAAGTTTGTGAATGCTTACTAGGTCCAAGTTGAAACTTGGTGAAGGAGAACTGGTAGAAGGTGAACCTGAGATTGGCTCGAGGAGGAAATTTTTGAGAACAACTATGTCTTCTCCACGAGGGGAAGAAGAAGGACATACAGAACGGGAAAAGCCTGTTGTTTCCGAAAATGAGTTTTTGGAGGCTTTTATCAGCATGAAAGCCATGATGGAAATTCTTCTCAATGAACGAGCTGAAAGGAAGAAGAAGGAAGAAGGAGCTTCATCCAAAGATGCAGAAGTGAAGAAGGAAGAAAAGGGAAAAGGAGTAGGAGGTGATGGTGATCCTCTTGAAACTAATCAAACTTTATCTTCTTCTCATACTTCTCATTCAAATAATTCAAATTCTAATATGCCATATTTCAAATTGGATGTAAAGTTTGAACTACCAATTTATAATGGAGATTTAGATGCTGAAAAGTTAGACAACTGGATCAAGCAGCTTGAAGTATATTGCAGGGTGCAGGGCATTAATGATGACCCTTCCAGGATTCAGTTGGCCACTTTGTGAATGAGTGGGATGGCTCTTACTTGGTGGGAGAGAAAGATTCAACAAGATCTTCGAAAGCATGGTAAAATAATTTCAGTTTGGAATGAATTCATTGAAGTATGAAGAAAGCAATTTTATCCTTTAGGTCACATGCAACAATTAATAATGAGCTGGCAAACTTTTAGACAAGCTAAAGGACAAATCATACAAGAATATACTCATGAATTCAGGAAAAGGGCTATTTCATTGAATGTTGCATTGGATACGCAAGAAACTCTTCTTAAGTATATTGGTGGCATGGATTCTTATTTGCGACATACTTTGTTGATGTTTAACCCCAGTAATTTGGATGATGTATGTGTTCAAGCTACACATTTAGAAGCTAGGGGTAAGAATGATAATTATTCTTTTATGAAGAAATCATCTAAATTTGAAAACAAAGATAAAAGAAAAGAAAAGGGAAAGAAATTAGCTACCATCAAGAAAGAGGGTGAAAAACCCACATGCTCACATTGTCAGAAAGGGCATGATGTTTCTAAGTGTTGGAAACTTCATCCAGAATTAAATCCAAAGTGGATGGGAAGAAATAAAAATGAAGACAAAGATAATCAAGCCGCTACTGCAGCAGTGATTCAGGATTTGGGATATGATTCAGGTGATGAGACTAAGATCACAGCAATAGGGATCCGAGGTAAAGATAAAGGTATATCTCTTTCCATTGATGCAAGTTCAAGTTTTAGTTCATGTGCAAGTACAAGTACAAATCTTCCATCTACTTCTATGCAAAGTGATAAGAGAATAAGTGAACTGTTTCATGTTCGTGTCATTACAAATCATACAAAGATTGATACATTGTTTGATAGTGGTTCTCAAGTCAATTTGATATCAGAAGAAGTGGTTAAGAAACTTAATCTAGTTACTAGTCCTCATGAAAAACCCTATCCTATTGGTTGGGTTACTAATGATACACAATTGCAAGTTACAAAGAAATGTGTTTTGAAATTTGTAATCACTGATAAGTTTATGGATGAGGTGGAATTGGTTGTAGTGCCACTTGAAATTTGTGGAATTGTACTTGGGAGTCCATATTTGTATGACCGGAAAGCAGACTTTTATAGAGAGTAGAACAAATATCATCTCTTTAAAGGTGGTGTGGAATACATTGTTCGTGCACATCGTATGAAAACAAATCTAGCATTAGTCACTACAAGTCAAATGAAAATGATAGTGAATGCTAGTAGGAAGTTTGCATTAATGGCAATTAAATGTAAATCATTGGAAAGTGGTAATCTGGAACATGGAATTGAATTAATTAAAAGTGTTCCCGAGTATGGTGCTTTGTTACAAGGACCTGAAGGACTATCACTTACTAGAGATGTACAACATGAAGTGCAGTTGCAGCAAAGCATGCCTCTTCCAAACCTTGGCATGAATCGGATGATTATTCAAAAGACTGTTCATCATTATGTAAGGAATTGTGTGATGTGCAATACTATTGATAAAGGGTTGGGATTGTACACACCTATTCATGCTTCATCTCGTCCTTGTAAAGATGTTGTAAGGGACTTTGATGGGAGACTACCAATTAGTTTGTGCTTTCAGTATATTGAGGTTCATGTTGGGCTTCCTATGACTATTGTACATGTTCAACACTTCCGAATATTGGGGCAATTTTGGTCAGTTTTATGGAGTCTTAGGGACACTAATCTTGAAAGGAGCACAATGTATTATCCACATGTTGGGCCAACATGGGTAGTAAGTATAACAGTCATTCAATTTCTCCAAAATTATTGTGATGAACATCCTAAAGTTCGGGGTGAACAGTTGCAGCACATGCAGTTCATTAAAACTCCTTTTGAGACTTGTTTTTGTTATCTGTTGAAGTCACATGTGGACTTTTATTTTGGCACAAAAGATGTGAGGGGTGGACATCATGATGCAAAGAAAACAGTGCAGCAGATAGTGCAAGAACAACATGAGAAGAGCTAAGCAATTTTCAAAGTCAGGCATGAAAATCATCATCCGTTTGAGGTTGAAAAACAAGTTTGGTTGCAGATCACCAAGGGAAGATTGAAAGGTAAAATGCTCAATTTTGTTTATGATCATTTTGATATCTTTGAAAAGAAGTGTAAAAATTATTTATGTTTGAGCTTATCTCCAATGAATACAGTTGTATATGCAAATAATTTTAAATGGTATGAATCTTCTTTGGTCATGGACAAGGAGACTAATATGCAGATTCTAAGCAAGGCAGGATGTATGGAGATTGGAAAGGTGAGGGAATTGTACCCTCACTTACCTGCAGGGTGATCTAGGATTTTGGAGGTCCAAAAGCTCTCCAATGGGGAGGAATGATCCAGGGGTTCATTCTTCATCAAAATAACATCGATCCAAAATCAAGAGAAAATGGTACAATGGCAGTGAAAATGGCAATGCAATGCCCAGGTTTGGTAAACATCAAGACTTTACCACGTTTAAAAAGAGGGTTAATGCATTTTTAAAAGGTGAATGGTTATTATCTATGATTCACATAAGCTAAACTTAACATATGTTTCAAACCCAACCAATATACTATGCCATGTCACATGGTGCGAAATAACTAGACTTAGCATATGTTATAAAACCCATTCAATGAATATTCTAAACGGTGCACGGTTAAACATTCCATTCGTAACATTTGTGAAAAGGGTGCATGGTTTATGGTAACATCATACGGTTTTGTGCACAGTTTGGTTGACATACCTTAACAGTTGTGAATGGGTGCACAGTTAGCTGACGGTCACGTTATATGTAGCATAGCCATATTGCACGGTTAGTTGATAACATTTAACGGTTTAACATTTGGTGCGCAGTCTGTTAGTAACATCAAATGTGGCGGGATAACATGTGATGTGTACAGCTCATTGTAAGGTTTGGTGGGACATCATAACATTTGGTGGATTTCCATTTGGCAGATATTCATACTATGTACAGCATATGTTCCATTTATAACATGGTTCAATTTGGCGGGACATCAAATGTGGCACTAACCGATCACATATAGCGGAGTTCACATACAGTTCAGATCTGGCTGATATAACATTTGGTTGAACATTTTGTCGCATGGATGAGTTGGCAAGTAGATGAGACGTACAGCTCACAGGATTTGCAATGCCAAATATGGTATGGTGGATAGCATGTACAACCCTATTGCAACGTTTCGGGTATATGGAATAACTCTTTCACATGGATGGGTTGGCATTTAGCATGTGATGTGGAACAGTCTCGTTTGAAACGTTTTGGCAAGATTTAAAACAAGTAACATATGGTTATTATAACCATAATATATACATTGTATCTGCTAAAACGAGTCGATCCCATGATCTATCCTCCCACTGAAAGCTGTTACAACACGATTTTAGCCACGTTTCAGGAGATTCAACCTTGTTTAGAATATGGAGCATCATTCTGTTGTTATTGAAATCTTGCAGGGATAGAACAAATGCAATAGAATCGGGTTTGAACGTGCAACCTACAACTTTATAACCCAGGGTTTCAGCCAGTGCGTGGGACAGAGAACGAGACAGAGGACAGAGGAGATTCTTGCTGTAAATTTCTAGATGCTATTGTATTCAAAAGTCAATTGTACTCTGTTATTAAGTGGCTTCTTTGTCTTTTGAAGTCCATTTTGTAATTTCCAGAAGAGGAGGTCTTGAAGGCTTTGTACAACATTTTGTTTTACAGTTGTTGAAGTTGATTCCAGAACCATTTTGTACCATTTTAAAGATATTAATTGGATCGGTACCCATTGGAGAGGGACCCAAAGATGTAGCCCAGTGAAGGGGGTGAAATCCGTTAACAACCTTTTTTTGTGACTCTCATCTTTCATTTTTTGTTTTCTCATTTCTGTTCAATTTGCTTTTCATTTCAGTTTACAGTTGTCATTTAATTATGTTAAATGCTACTTCATATGTTGAGAAAAATTACTATGAGCATTCTTAAAACTTTTTAATGCACACAAGTTGAGATCCGACAGATCACTCCATGCCCAATGAAATGTATTTGCAGAATTCTGATTTCCTCCCTTTTACTCTTTTCTTGTTGATCCACTTATTCAAACTATTTTAATCCATTTACATTTCTATGTTACCAAGCTTACTCTCATTTGCAGTCTGGGAGTGACTCTTGGAGTGATAACATAATTGGCGATGGAATTGAGGAGATTGAAAGTCTCCATGGGAAGAATGACATTGCACAGCTCCAACTTCAGATGGTGACTGAAGTTGGACACCTTCAAGACTGCACATTCACCATGGCGACTCCATTGTTTAGAATCTGTTGGTGAATCCACTGGAATGAGACAAATTAAATGGCTATGGAGGCTATCCTATCCAGAAGGCTTTCCCCACTCAATTTATCTACCATAGCTGGTTATCCACACCTTGTGCCTCAAATTGATGAATGGAAAGATCTGCTGCCCAGATTTTATGAAGGTGAGAATGACAGCCCTGTTGAGCATGTTCAAGAATTTCATGCTTTGATACAACAACCTGACATCCAACATGAAGACATATGTATGAAGTGTTTTATGTACTCTCTTCAAGGAGATGTTCGTATTTGGTATCAGTCTCTTGAAACTTATAACATTTCTTCACTCAAAGAGTTCCATGGTGCTTTCAATATTCATTGTCAAAAGTTTTATTCCTTCAAGTTAATTTGTCATAGTTTTTGTGAGGAGTATAAAGACTGTGTTTGGGATATAATTGATTCTCATGAAGGATGTGAGGATGAATAAGATGCCTTGGTTGAGGAATCAACTCTTTCTCTTCCCTTTTCATCTACATCAAATGAAAATTCTGTGTGTCGCTCTTATGAAGAAAATGTAGAGGATATTTTTGTTCTTGAAACAGATGTCTTTAGCAGCCCGACTTATGATGAAGAAGTTGTTTCAAATAATGACCAAGAACAACCTATTTTTTATTAGTATTCAGATGAAGAATAGCGGATCCCTACATCAAAGTTTGTTGATTTAAGGAGCAGTTGCCCAGTGTATGATAGCTATGAATCAGATTTTGATGAGGATATGAAGGAATTTCAAGACCATACTATAGATCCTTTTTCTTCATTCATTAAGGAACAACATTGTGAGGAAATAAACCATCATGGGTCCATAGAAGACATTGAGCAGCCATCTCTTCAAATCAATAAACCTACATTCACCATGCTTGAAACTAGATATTCAAACAACATCAAACAACCTATGACTAGTAGTGAAATCAATTTGTAGCCATATTCAGATTTGCAAATAGATGAAAGTGGAAGCTTCCATGGGAAAGAGAATATGTCGAGAATATTTGATCTTCAATTGGAAAATATCAGGCTAAGGTAACCTTTTATTTTCATAATGTTACTTCTTCTTCTTTTCATGATTGCTTTACTATATATATGGAGGAATTCATGGATTCAAGGTTTCAGTCTTCGTTTCATAATAAATCTAAAAATCAAACTTACAATCAAGTGCTGATTTTTTTTCAAGTCTTCATTTTGCTAAAAAACATACAAAGAGTTTGTCTTGTTAATCAATTTCTTGTATGGCTTCATTGGAAGCGTGATTTTACCTGATCTAGAGGAAGAAGTTGGATAGAGTAGGAGTAGGAAGAATAAATCTCAGTTCTCGAGCTGCTTGTTTGCAGTGATTTTGTTTTCAATATGTGATATTTTCATTTTCAAATAAAGAGCGAAGGCGCTCTCAAGCATAAGAGTTTCTTGGAAAAAGATGAAGATGGATAAGGCCACTAGTCTACAAGTTCTTGGAATCTCACAGGAAGCGTGACATCCCCCATGGAGACAAATGTTAACATAGAAATTTGTAGTAGAAAATTTGGTCATTTCGCAGCACCAGTGAATTAGAAGATTTTGTAGTTCATCATGAGTGCATCTTCCCTCATTACCATTATTGCATTTATGAAGTTGGTGTCAGTCGATATCATTTTTTTTAACATCCATGTTTTAAAAGGAAATAATTGAGATTTGTTCATTAAAGTTGTCTAATTGTTTTATCAAAGATTTGAATTCTACTCCTAGTTCGGACATGCGTTGCGAAATATGCTACAGATTGGTTGGCATAGGGAAATTGGAGATGTTGATGATCCATTTTTATGGTGATTAGTTTTTTCAAACTTGAAGTGTTAAGAAAATATTCT
This sequence comes from Picea mariana, assembly GCA_032191745.1. Classification (NCBI taxonomy): domain Eukaryota; kingdom Viridiplantae; phylum Streptophyta; class Pinopsida; order Pinales; family Pinaceae; genus Picea; species Picea mariana. Next base: position 32,894 of record JASDQU010507887.1, on the reverse strand, counting down.
AATTGCACCTACTGGAGGCATCTACAATCTCATAATCCATCAACTAATATTTTATGTGTTTTTGAAGAGTTGTTGCATCATACAGAAAAACACAGAGATTTCGTAGTGCCTTCCACTATGGAATTGTCTACACAGACTATTCTATAGTTGCACTACCAAAGTCACTACGAAATCACCTAGCCAGACACAGAAAAGGCACCATAGAATCACCTATCCAAAAAGAGAAAAGGCACTACGAAATCGTCTACACAGACTGTTCTGTAGTTGCACTACCAAAGGCACTACAAAATCACCTAGCCAAACACAAAAAAGGTGCCACAGAATCACCTATCTAGAAATAGAAAAGTCATTATGGAATCACCTAGCCAAACAAAGAAAGGGCGCTACAGAATCTGCAGAGAAGTTTTATAGGAGGGTGCTACATAATTTCTTGTAGCTGTTACTGTTACAATTTTGATCATAAAACCAAAACGACGAAGTGGGTTTCTCTAAAAACAATTGTGGAGGAAGATGATATCCCTATTGACTTGCTGACCAAATTTTTGCCTAACCCAATTTGGAATTTTAGAGAAACAATTAAAACACCAATGTGCTGCGAAATGTGTTGCAATTTCTCCATTTTGCATAGCCGATTAGATATTCTCCTTGTTGTAAGGTTTCCACCTGTCAAGGAGGGTTTGAATGCATTCTCATGGATAATTTATATGTCAAGGGACACCTGCACCTAGTTTTTAGCTCCATTAAATACCTCATGAAATGAGGTGGAAACAATTTATTAATGACTTCCAACAATTTCCTGAAAATTAGCAGTTTGTTGGATTTTTGTCTCTTTGACTATTTCCACCTATTTCCAAGGCTTAGAATCCAATGAGAGAGATGGGATTCGACCTCCTAAGGATATGTGGATGATATTTTCTATTTAGGAGAGGAGGGGTCTCTTGGAGACAGGTTGGATTCATGATCCAAGAGAGGAGAGATCTAGAGGAGCAGTTTAGTTGCTCAATTGTAATCCTGAGGGCTTATTGTAATTAGCATTTCTTCCATTAGAGATTCATGAGAGTTGCTCATTAGACTTTATGTTATTTTTTTATCATTTTATCTTGTCATATTGATTGAATGGAATTGCAGGCATTGAAGATCAATGCTTGTTCATCAGGCAGGAGATTCATGAGCTGCAAATGATTTGTAGTAATTGTCGCCTTTCATGATCTATGTTCTAGTTATCTTTTAAGTCATTTTGCAAAGAGGATATTTGCTTGATTATATTCTTATTTTTGTTATATTTCTTATACCTCCATCCATGAATTATATCCCTTTTGGTCTGGTATGATCTTGAGTGCCTTTGATCTATAGGATGTGTTGACTCCATGCCCAATGGAATGCTTCATCTGATAGTTTGTTTCCCTCTACCTTTCTTTCTCTTCCTTGTTGATCCACCCTTTTAAAATTGATTTCATTTTTCAGGCTGGAATGGTTGATGTAAACGACCTTTTTAGTGATGTTAATGAAACAGATCCTACTTTGGTTTTGATGTATCATATCTGATGAAATCTTGTTTAATGGAAGTTAGATTTCTTTTTTCCATCTTAATCTCTCTCACTCTAAAATTTTACTGTCATTGAAGGATTCAAATGATTTTTTGTAGCTGTATGAAAATGGATGTTTGATTGTTATACTATTATAGTTTTCTCAGCGTTTTGTTTCCTTGGATTTAAGAAGTTCTGGTATATGAATCATTTCTCTTCTTTGTCTATTGGCATAGCCTGAGGCTAGTGGTATATTCACTTCATTTTCTTGCTAATTCTTCCTCCTATCGACACTAATACTCAAAACCCTACCCTAAGTTAAAACAAGACCTCTTTTGTTGATGCACTTCATCAAGAATTTCCTGTGTTTTGACATTGTTGAACTAAGTTCTATCCATTTGACACCACAATTAAGACTTATCTCATAAACATTTTAATGGGTACTGGACTTATCCTCTAGCAGTATGAGGGTGATTCTCAGTGCTAACATTTTTGGCATTGTTTTCGACGATGGATTTGAGAAGATTAAAAATCTCCCTGGGAAGAATGACATTGCACAACTCCAACTTTAGATGGTGACTGAAGTTGGACACCTTCAAGACTGCAAATTTACCATGGCGACTCCATTGTTCAGAATCCATTGGTGACTCCATAAGAATGAGACAAATTAAATGGCTATGGAGGATATCTTGGCCAGGAGTTTTTCCCCACTCAATTTATCAGCCATATCTAGTTATCCACACCCTGTGCCTCAAATTGATGAATGGAAAGATTTGCTTCCCAGATTTTATGAAGGTGAGAATGACAGCCCTATTGAGCATGTTCAAGAATTTCATGCTTTGATGAAGCATCTTGGCATCCAACATGAAGACATACGTATGAATTTCTTTATGTACTCTCTTCAAGGAGATGTACGTATTCGGTATCAGTGTCTTGAAACTTCTAGCATTTCTTCACTCAAAGAGTTTCATGTTGCTTTTAATATTCATTGTCAAAAGTTTTATTCCTCTGAGTTAATTTTTCATAGTTGTTGTGAGGAGTATAAACATTTTTTTCAATATATAATTGATTCTCATGAAGGTTGTGAGGATGAATAAGATATCTTGGATGAGGAATCAATTCTTTCTCTTCCCTGTTCATCTACATCAGATGAAAAATTTGTTTGCTGCTCTTATGAAGAAAATGCAAATGATATTTTTGTTCTTGAAACAGATGTCTTTAGAAGACCAACTTATGATGAAGAAGTTGTTTCAAATAGTAACCAAGAACAACCTATTTTTGATGAGTATTTAGATGAAGAAGAGCAGATCCCTACATCACATTTTGTTGACTTAAGGAGAAGCCATCCAATGTATGACAACTATGAATCATATTTTGATGAGGATATGAAGGAATTTCAAGACCATACTATAGATCATTTTTCTTCATTCATTAAGGAACAACATTGTGAGGAAATCAGCCATCCTAGGTCTGCAGAAGACATTGAGCAGCCATCTCTTCAAATAAGCAAACCTGCATTCACCATGCTTGAACCTTGATCTGCAGAAAACATCAAACAACCTATGACAAGTAGTGAAATCAGTCTGCAACCATGTTCATATTTGCAGATAGATGAAAGTGGAAGCCTCCATGGGAAAGAGAATATGTCGAGAATATTTGATCTTTAGCTGGAACAATATCAGGATGAGGTAACCTTTAATTGTCATAATTTCACTTCTTTTTTTCATGATCTGGTTGCTATCTATATGGAGGAATTCATGGATTCAAATTTTCAGTCTTTGTTTCATGATAAATCTAAAAATCAAACTTACAATCAAGTGTTGATTTTTGTTCTAGTCGTCATTTTGCTAAAACACATACAAAGAGTTTGGATTGTTAATCAATTTCTTGTATGGCTTCATTGGAAGCATGATTTTACCTGATCTAGAGGAAGAAGTTGGATCGAGTAGGAGTAGGAAGAATAAAGCTCATTTCTCGAGCTTCTTGTTTGCAGTGATTTTGTTTTCAGTATGTGATATTTTCATTTTCAAATAAAGAGCGAAGTCGCTCTCAGGCATACAAGTTTCTTGGAGAAAGATGAAGATGGATAAGGCCACTGGTCTACAAGTTCTTGGAATCTTGCAGGAAGCGTTCCATCCCCCATGGAGCCAACTGTTAGCACAAAAAATTGCAGTAGAAAATTTGATCATTTCGCAGCACCGATGAATCAGGAGATTTGGCAGCTCATCTTGAGTGCATCTTCCCTCATTACCATTATTTCATTTATGAATCTAGTGTCATTCGATCTCATTATTTTCAGCATCCATGTTTTAAAAGGAAATAATTGAGATTTTTTCATTAAAGTTGTCTAACTGTTTTATCAAATATTTGAATTCTACTCCTAGTTCGGACATGCGTTGCGGAATCTGTTGCAGATTGGCTGGCAGAGGGAAATCAGAGATGATGATGATCCATATTTTATGGTAATTATTTTTTTCAAACTTGAAGTTCTAAGGAAATATTATTGCACCTACTGGAGGCATCTACAATCTCATAATCCATCAACTAAGAATTTTTCTGTTTTTGAAGAGTTGTTGCATCATACAAAAAAACACAAAGATTTTGAAGCACCTGGTGCTAGGGAATCATATACACAAATGTTCTGTAGTTACGCTACCAAAGGCACTATGGAATCACCTAGCCAGACATAGAAAAGGTGCTACGGAATCTGCAAAGTAATTTTATAGGTGGGCGCTACAGAATTTCCTGTAGAGGTTACTGTTACAAATTTGATCATAAAACCAAAACGACGAATTGGGTTTCTCTAAAATTTGTTTTGGAGGAAGATGATATCCATGTTGACTTGTTGAAAAAATTTTCACCTGACCCGGTTTGGAATTTTAGAGAAACAATTAAAACACCAGTGCGCTACGAAATGTGTTGCAATTTTTCTATTTTGCATAGCTGACTGGATATTCACCTTATGAGGTTGTCACCTGTCAAGGAGGGTTTGAATGGCTTCTCATGGATCATTTAGATTTCAAGGGACACCCACACCTAAGCTTTAGCTCCATTAAATGCCTCATGCAGTGAGGTGGAAACAATTTATTAATGACTTCCAACAATTTCCTGAAAATTAGCAGTTTATTGGATTTTTGTCTCTTTGACTATTGCCACCTATCTAAAAGGATTAGAATCCAATGAGAGATATGGGATTCAACCTCCTAAGGATATTTGGATGATATTTTATATTTAAGAGAGGAGGGAGCTCTTGGAGACAGGTTGGATTCATGATCTAAAAGAGGAGAGAGCTAGAGGAGCAGTTTAGTTGCTCAATTATAATCCCAAGGGTCTGTTGTAATTAACATTTCTTCCATTAGAGATTCATGAGAGTTTCTTATCAGAATTTGTGCTCTTTGTTATCATTTTATATTTTCATCTTGCTTTAATGGAATTGTAGGAATTGAAGATCAATGGTCGTTCATGAGGCAGGAGATTCATGAGCTTCAAATGATTTGTAGTAATTGCCCCATTTCATGATCTTTGTTCTAATTATCTTTTAAGTCATTTTGAAAAGAGGATCTTTGCTTGATGATATTCTTATTTTTGTTATATTTATTATACCTCCATCCATGAATTATATCACTTTTGTTATGGTATGAGCTTGAGTGCCTTTGATCTGTAGGATGTGTTGACTCCATACCCAATGGAATGCTTTTGTTGACAGTTTGTTGCCCTCTACCTTTCTTTCTCTTCCTTGTTGATCCACCCTTTTAAAATTGATTTCATTTTTTAGGCACGAATGGTTGATGTAAAAGACCTTTTTAGTGATGTTAATGAAACAGAGCCTACTTTGGTTTTGATGTATCAGATCTGATGAAATCTTGTTTAATGGAAGTTAGCTTTATTTTTTCCATATTAATCTCTCTCACTCTGAAATTTTACTTTCATTGAAGGATTCAAATGATGTTTTGTAGCTATATGACAATGGGTCTTTGATTGTTATAATGTTATAGCTTTCTCAGAGTTTTGTTTGCTTGGATTTAAGAAGTTTTGGTATCTAAAGCATTTCTCTTCTTTGTCTACTGGCATACCCTAAAGATAGTGGTAGATTCACTTCATTTTCTTACTAAGTATTCCTCCTATCCACACTAATCCTCAAAACCATGACCTGATTTAAAACAAGACTTCTTTTGTTGATGCACTTCATCCATAATTTCTTGTGTTTTGACATTGTTGAACTGATTTCTATCCATTTGACACCACAATTAAGAATTATCTTATAAACTTTTTAATGGGTACTGGGATTATCCTCTAGCATTCTGAGGGTGATTCTCAGTGCTAACACCACTAATAGAAAACTGGGGCTATACTCACCACTACCTATTCCATCCCATCCATGGGAAATTATCTCCATGGATTTTGTAGGGGGTTTACCAATGTCGAAATGGAGTCATGACTATTTAGATGTTGTAGTGGATAGGTTCAACAAGAGGTGTATCTTAATGCCATGTAAAAAGAAGATCATTGTTGAGCAGACTGCTAATCTCTTCTTTCAGTATGTTTGGGTTCACTTTGGGTTATCCACATCTATTATCTCGGATCAAGATACTCGATTCCTTGGGGATTTTTGGACAAGACTGTGGAGAATGATGGAAAACAAGTTTAAGAGGAGCACTAAATTCCATCCATAGACCGACAGACAGACAAAGGTTGTAAGCCGAACAGAGGTACTTTTTCTTCGAGGCTATTGCAACAAGCATCCCAAGTTATGGGATGAACATATACCCTATGTACATCATGCTTATAATCAAGCCTTACATTCCTCCACTCAGTGTTCACCTTTTGAGACATGTTTTGGGTACCTACCTGAAGTTCCTTTGGACTTGATGTATGGGAAAGATGTTGATTCAAATGAAGAACGAAATGAAGGCAGAGCCCGCAAGTTCATCCAGAGGATCCAAGAGGTACACCAAGCAGTCAGGGAACAGTTGGAGAAAATTCAAGCACAGTATAAATCTCGGCATGAAAAACACAGGGTTGATCATTAGTTCCAGGTTGGAGACCAGGTATGGATTCACATCAGCAAGGAGAGATTGAAGGGTGAAGGAAATAAACTCAAGCCTATTCGTTATGGACCCTTCACTATTTTGGAGAAAAGTGGTACCAATGTTTTTCATCTAGATCTTACACCTTATATGCAGATTTACTCAGCTGTAAATGTAGAGAACTTGAAACTTTTTTAGCCTCCCATGATCATGGATCAGGTTGAGGAAGTTTCAATACCTTCATTTGATGAGTTTTGTCCTGAGTAATTGGATAATTTAAAGGAAGATATCATCCTGGGTAGAAGGACGAGGACTTAACACATGGGTGATGTTGATTATCTTCGAGTAGGCTTAAAGGGAACACATCCAAGAAAGGCAAAGTGGATTGAGAAGGACAAGGTGAGGGAACTCTTCCCTCACTTATATGTTGATTGATGAAAGCTTTTGGTTGTCCAAAAAGATCTCAGTGGGAAGGCGTGATCTAAAAAGGATCCAGAGAAGACTAAGGACAAATCATAACTCGCAGAAGCAACTTAGGAAGCTTAGAATGGCCTCAACAAACAGAGAAAGGGAAAAAATTCAAATTTCTCAAAACTCTATGAATGTGACATCATCGCAAAGAGAACATCGCAATATTTTCAACGGTGCAAACAACTCGTTAAACAGAGTTACAGAACAAAAGATATATGCGGTCAAAGTTTGGTCAACCTAGCCCAGTCACCAAGGGGATGAGTCAACATCTGTACTATTGATGTCAGCATCAGTATGGATGACTTTTTCATCCGTACAGTGTACATGGAACATGCAGGAGGTGACACGTGTCATGTTGACATCAGCATGATGTCATCATGGTGACATGGCACCACCAAAGGCTGCCACATGTCATCCATTTTTGGCATTCTCAAGTCATTTCGTGGACCAGTAAAAATATGCCATGTGGTAGTCCGTACATCCACGTGGCAGACCGTACGGTGAAGTGGCAAGGTGATGTGGTAGTTAAGGTGGCAGACCGTACACTAACATGGTAGTTGATTGTAAAGTTGGTTGACGTGGCCTAATGGTTGGTTTCCATGTGGCCCAGTCATGGGCTGCCACGTGGCAGTGGAAAATTCCCATTGACAGCCTGAGAACGAAATTCCAAATAATAAAAAGGTTGACAGGTCCACCAAATCCAACAGGACCCCACCAAATCTGGCGCCCAACAGATCTATCTAGAACCACTTCTAAAGTTGGCAGAACAACCACATTTAAATATACATATATGTTACAATGAACAGCCCAAAAGGGGAGGCCTGCAGGCTTGACCCCGGAACCTCCCCCTCTATCTACGCCTTAACACATGATCCGACAACCACTAGGCCAACGACCTCCGATGTTTACAAAGCCTGCCATTTTTATTTAAAAAGTGAATTTTCCTAATGCACCAGGGGAGGAGCGTGAGGGTATGGTCAGCATGCTTTACAAGGTATTTCTTAGCATTTATTGCAGGTTGTAGGGCACGAAAATCGAGACAGAGTTTCTCTTAGGCCTGGGAGTGTCAGAGTCGGATTGAAGCATGGAGAAATTCATTTTTGGGTAATTCAACGCCACAAATCCAATGGTGTTTTTTGTTTTCTGATCTGAGAAAAGCTTATGCAACTTGATTCCAGAATGAGGTTACTTATGTAGTTTGCCAAATTATTTTGTTGAGTTAATAAAAAGGCCTACCCATTTGAGAGAAAGACCTGGAGACGTAGTCCACCAGGAACGAACTCCGTTATCAATTTTTTTGTGTTCATATTTAATGCTTATGTCTCTTCGTTATTGATATTTTCCTTTTTTAATGGTGTACTTTAATTTATTCTCATTTAATGCAATTATTTATAAGTCACTTCGATGAAAAGATCTTGGATCATCCTGTCATTAGTGGGTTCCAACTACCTAGTGTACCTTATAAAGTGGACCCTTTTACAGTAACTAACTATCTAGTACTATCTAATGGGCCTTGCTCAAATAGGATGGCCTCATACATCAACTGACTAACTCCTAGGTAGCCTAAAGTAGGAAGGTTAGGGTATGACCCTGAACAAATGGATAGTTAATTCCTTATTCTTTTGGTGTGTAGTGGAAGGAATTTGAGCTCAGGATTCTCTATGGAATTGGAATTAACTACATGTTAGTGGGTGACTTGTAGTTTTAATGTGATTTAGTTATAATCATTGGATTGTATGGGTCAAGTCATGGGCCCTAGTGATATATAGGGTTGAGCCATTTTTTGGTGAATGTGAGCATGGATCACAACTCCAATATGCATAAGTGATACAACAACACCTTAAAGAATAGGAGAACCTCCTCCACATAACCAAATGCATTCATACATCACAATTTACCTTTCCTAATAATGAATACATCATCTCTACATATACATATTCAAACATTACACATGAGGCCCCTTTACTATTAGGATGACCCCATTACATATATATTTACACATTACATGTGCATTTATCCCCATTTATGCCCCCCCTTGGGCTCATATAATATATATTTAACCCCATATATGCCCCCCATGGGTCATAACATAGTATCCTCCTTCAAAATGTTTTGTCCTCAAAGCTTTGCAATTAAAGGTTTCACATGTGATGAAACCAAGTAATATGATTTTCTTATGTTTCTACTTTCTTCATTCCATATATTATGATCCATCCATCCAAAATCGATTATTTTTTGGTCTTAATCCTTGTGGTTAATTGTGGCATAATTTTTTTTCCTTTGATTCCATGTATTGTTGTTGTAACTTCTCAAATTTGTAGTGGTTGTTGGTTTCTGATAATATCTTGTTGAAGATTGGTTGTGTGATGTCTTGTTCCATGAATATTGTCAATTATTCCATCTTCTTCCTTGATAATGTTGATATCGACCTTCTTGTCTTCCTTGAAATATTTTCTAGTAATGAGGGTGTCGATATGGTTTCACATACCATATAGAACCAAATGATACCAAATGTTATGAACCAAATACTTAAGATATCAGAATAAAATAGAAGTACACACCATATACAGAATGTCAGTGTGGAGCACAACTCCAAGATAGATAAGTTATACAATAACTCTTTAAAGAATAGGAGAACCTCCTCCACATAATCAAATACATTCATATGTCACAATTTACCTATCTTAATAATGAATACATGATCTCTACATATACATATTCAAACACTACACATGAGGCCCATTTTCTATTAGTTTGACCCTATTACATATATATTTACACATTACATGTACATTTATCCCCATATATTCCCCTGCTTGGTGTCATATCATATACATTTAACCCCATATATGCCCCCCATTGGTAATAACGCACTTTGTCAACTTGTGCCAATTGACCAAATGGTGGTCAACATACATCTCATTTATTGTCCACTAATTTATAGATTGGTCACAATATAACCAAAGAATGTATTGACTTATCCCTAGTCCTAAATCTTTTTATTTCCACATATCTCTCCTAGGAAAACATCAAATTCTATTTCACCTAGTGTTTGACCCATAACATAGTCATTCTAGTGGAAATTACATATCATTCCTTTAGAAATTCACATACTTGATATTAGGCATTCATATGTCATAGCAACCCAAATACCTTTCTTGGGGAATATTTATGGGGAAATCTTCATAATGAGGTTCAAAATATAATTTTGGCCAAGATTTCATTGCACCGCCCTAGAGTACATTGAAATCCAACTAGATGTGGTAAAGGAGCATTTGTGTTTAATACCTTATCAATTATAACCACTATACACCCTTAATTTAAAATCATCCCATGCAACATATATCCATGATTTGTATTCAATATGGATCCCTCACCCACATTCACTCCATGTTATAGAACTTTTACCTTATTTCCAGTAGAAAAATGAAAAAATAACATTTTTACTTGTACACCAAATTAAAGACAGACAATATTTTCTTGAAAAAAAAAATTGACACATCGCTAATATTGAACACATGTTAATATTTGTTTTCTTTACCTATGTTGTGCCTTACATCGATAATGTTTTATAGATGTATCTCCACTTCATCGATATCTCCCACAATCAAATGCAACTTAATGACATCAATTATCAAAACCATAAAACTACCAAGAAAGCAGCAATTGGTGGAGATTTTTGTGGAAACACTTCTTCATTGTATTTTTTTAGCAAAGGTTTCTAGTAAAAACAGGAAATTAGAAGTTTCAGCTAAAAAAAAATGGGTGAACTTATACAATGTATACGCACCAATACACTTTATTATAACATGCACCAATGCATAACCATACCAAAGCAATTATGTAAGCAATTATGTAAGTCAAAATATTTTATAAAAAAATGTAACATTTATTAAAAAGAAAACTTTGTAATGTTTTCATTCTATTAAACCACACCAATGTGTACATATACAATCTACACCAAATCAAGTGAAAATATTTGATGAAAACATTAATAAGTTACATTATTTCTTTTAAAATGATCTTGTTTTAAAAACTATTCTATACATATTATATACATAAATGCACTAATATGTATCATTTACATTCACACCAATGTACGTTAAAATATTTTTTTAAATAACATTTTTTTTTTTTAAATATGTCAATATACCATATATATTTCAAGCAAACCTGTGTGTTTTAATAAAACATGCATCAATGCACCACCCTGTCACAAACACTAGTGTATGTCAAAACAATTTATTAAAAAATATTTGTTATCTATTCACAAAACCTTTGTTGCACTTCCTTTCTATTTAACTGCACAGGTGCATACACATACCATGTATATTGAATAAGGTTAAAATATTTTATAAAAAATCACTAATAAATTAAAATACTTTTAAGGGAGATCATTTTATAAAATTGTAATGCATCACATAACACTTCCATGTAATGCATCACATAACACTTCCATGTGCATTGAGATAGGTTTAAATATTTTTAAAAATATAAGATGTGTTTTTAAAAAAATCCAAAACAATTATTTAATTAGGTAATTAATTATTTAATGGTCAATTCAAGTATTAGTATTGCTTAACATTTTTCTTTGAATTAATGGGTTGTGGATTAATTTTAAGAAAGTATGATGAATGCATGATGTTTTTTTTATTTTTGAGCTCAATATATAATCCTGATGTTATACACTAATGTTGTTATTGAAGACTTAGACTATGTTACATAGTTCACCATAATATTTCCCTGTTTCCTCCATAAATAAAAATATCAATCATTTATGTAGCTACTTCACCAATGATAAGCCGCAAGTCCTTTAATTTAGTAGGAAGAGGATGAACTCTATGGATCATATTACCTCAATACATGATAATGACAAAGTAGGCTATCATGTCTCATAAAATAAATTGTTAATCAACCAATAGTTCATGACACTAAAGCTTAGTTGCCACTTAATATATCATGACTCATAAAATAAATTGTTAATCAACCAAGAGCTCATGACACTAAATATTAGTTGCCACTTAATATAATTTAGGGAGACAAATAAAGTATGTTCTCAATTAAACATAGTTTAGTTAGGAGATAGGTTGCTTAACTTTAAGGATTATATTGATAAAGTTGTTGGATATCTCCCTTTAGAGAATCCAAGGCATATTATATATATATATATATATAGTTCCCTTCAATTTTTTTTTATTCTAGTTCAAGTTTCCTATCAATTTCCAATTGGATAGTACACAAAGGAATTGAATTGTGAACACTAATATATCTTCTAGATTATTAATAAATAAAGGATTTGTTGTGATTTAGATACTTATGTAAGGGTATGTGAAACTTTCTTGATTAGGGCCCACTTAAGGGAAGGATAGTAGGGAAGGATAGTATGAACCAGATTATTAATAAATAAAGATTTTGTTGTGATTTAGATCTTATGTTATGTAAGAGCATGTGGAACTTCCTTAGTTAGGGCCCACTCAAGGGAAGGATAGCATGAACCACCCTTTCTTAGAATGGTTTTTGTTTGCATTATTTGCATAGCATAGTTTTTTATTTCACTATTTGACAACATAATTCTATGAGTTTCTTACTTTTAAATGTGATTTGACAACATAGTTCTATGAGTTTATTACTTTTGAATGTTTTGAAGTATGATGAATGTTTTTCTTTGAATTAATGGGTTGTGGATTAATTTTAAGGAAGTATGATGAATGCATGATGTTTCTTTTATTTTTGAGCCCATTATATAATCCTGATGTTATGCACTAATGTTGTTATTGAAGACTTAGAGTATGCTAGATAATCCATCATAATATTTCCATGTTTCCTCCATAAATAAAAATATCAATCCTTTGTGTAGCCACTTCATCAATGATAAGCCGTAAGTCCTTTGACTTAGTAGGAAGAGGATGAACTCTATGGATCATGTTACCTCAATACATGATAGTGACATAAATAAAAATATCAATCCTTTGTGTAGCCACTCCATCAATGATAAGCCGCAAGTCCTTTGACTTAGTAGGAAGAGGATGAACTCTATGGATCATGTTACCTCAATACATGATAGTGACAAAGTAGGTTATCATGCCTCATAAAATAAATTGTTAATCAACCAAGAGTTCATGAAACTAAAGCTTAGTTGCTACTTAGTATATCATGATTCATAAAATAAATTGTTAATCAACCAAGAGCTCATGACACTAAATATTAGTTGTCACTTAGTATAATTTAGTTAGGGAGACAAATAAAGTATGTTCTCAATTAAGCATAGTTTAGTTAGGAGATAGGTTGCTTAACTTTAAGGATTATATTGATAAAGTTGTTGAATATCTCCCCTTAGAGAATCCAAGACATCATATATATAAAAGAAGTTAGTTTCCTTCGAAAAAAATTTATTCTAGTTCAAGTTTCCTATCAACTTCCAATTTCCAATTGGATAGTACACAAAGGAACTTGAATTGTGAACACTAATATATCTTTCAACTTCCAATTTCCAATTGGATAGTACACAAAGGAACTTGAACTGTGAACACTAATATATCTTCTAGATTATTAATGAATAAAGGCTTTGTTGTGATTTAGATACTATGTAAAGGTATGTGGAACTTCCTTGATTAGGGCCCACTTAAGGGAAGGATAGTATGAACCAGATTATTAATAAATAAAGATTTTGTTGTGATTTAGATCTTATGTTATGTAAGAGCATGTGGAACTTTCTTAGTTAGGGCCCACTTTAGGGAAGGATAGTATGAACCACCCTTTCTTAACATGGTTTTTGTTTGCATTATTTGCATAGCATAGTTTTTTATTTCACTATTTGACAACATAATTCTATGAATTTCTTACTTTTGAATGTGATTTGACAACATAGTTTTATGAGTTTCTTACTTTTGAATGTGTATAGATGTTGTTTTTCTATTTAGTTTCAATTTGTGAATGAACAGAAACTAAAGAAACATATTGTTTTCATTAATTCATCATTGATATAAATATTATTTAGGTTCAATCAAATACATGAATACATGCTATAAAGAATCATTTTTCCAGTTATGCTTGAATAAAGTTATGTTTATTTATTTCTATTAGAACATAGGTAATTAATTATTTCACTTTTGTATCATATATTGAATCATTTATTACTCTTCAACATTTTACTTCTAATTGGAGTAAGTTTGTAGTTTGCATGCATACTGCACATTACTTCTAAAGTTTATACACCCTTTAGAGGATAATTCAAACAAGTTATGGAGACGCGACTTTCTATCAAATTTCCACTGTCTCAAGGATTTTAGGCATTTCAAACCCGATCCGTAACGGCAAAATGTGCACTTCTTTTTACCAAGTTCGACGAAGAAAAAAAATTCGACTGAAACGCAACTCAAACGTTAGTTTGAACGTAAATTGCAATCTTCGAAATTATAGCACAAATTACGCCGACTTTAGCTCGAATATGGAAGACCACAGCAAACCTTAAGGAAAAAAATGGAGATGAAAACAAATTCCTATTTTTTTTTCTCTTTGAAAGGAAAAAAAATGGACTATGTCCGGGGATTAAGAATATAGCCATTATATTCAATTACCACCATGACCATTAGAGTCAGCAGTCAAGAAAAATATATTTCACGTGTAAGATACGGTAGGGACTGTACTGATATATTGTCGTAATAGTCAACACGCAATGGAATGCAGCTTTGTCCCTACCATTTGAATCAGAGAATAAACTTGACTAGCATACCCCAACGATGGGGAAAGGAAACATCGAAGTGAATTAGGTGGTTATGTTGTTTAAAGATTGGGGGATTTTGTTTTTGAATTGAAAATGAATACTTTAAAATGTCTTCTATCAAGGTTAAATATAAGTGGATATGTGATGGGAGGATGTGATGTTAGAAGTGGTGAAATACTCATTCATCACTAAATGAACATCAATTGGTGTTTCTAATCTCCCAAGGACTATTGGAATTGTTATCACTCCAAGAGTCACTCTAGACTGTAATCAGGTGAGCTTGGTAACATCAAAAAATTTGTAAATGAATTCAAATTTAATCTTGAAAGATAAGTTGTAAAGTCACAGGGTTTTGACCATAAAAACAATCAAATTCATCTAGTTTACACATTCCAAACTATATCCTTCAGCAAAAGTGGTCTTAACAACTTCAGATTAGACAACAAACTGATAAATGAATAAGAAAAGAAGACAGTGATCTGAATATGTCATAGATACTTCCAACACATATGACAGTAAATCTCACAGTAAAAAAAACAAATCTGTGTATTAACATATTTTGCATCACCAATGCAAGGAAAAAGACATCATTCAATCATCGTATGAATCAGACATTAAACATTAGTACACAGAGGAAAACAGAAAAGAAAAGAAAAAAAATGATCTTCATTGATAAGGAATCACAAGTCCGAACAAATACAGAGAGAGGGAAAAGAACACAGTCACAACATCCTGAATTACTCAGAGCCACAGCCCCCTTCCCCCCAACTCATTATTTTTTCTCTAATCATTTGGAATATGTATTTATAACAAAAAAGGAAAGGCAACAGCCATAGGTGCGTGTTAGCCTTCCTCACATCGGATTCTCCAAAAATAGCTATCAATCTAACACCTGTGCTAAAAACTATTTAACAAACTGCTAAAAAAAAAGGGAAACATGTTGGCAACCAATCTAACAAGATTTAAATGACATGGTCTTCCTTGATGCACATTCCTTTCCATTATGAAGCGTCTTCCAGTGATTAAATGTTGTCATCATGTTGCCAGCTACCATCTCAACCATTTTCCACATCATCAGCCTCTCACAAGGATGATAACTCGAACCCCTTGATTCCAGGTACCTGTTGTTAGTGCCATTCAGTAGCACTCTAAGTAGCGAATATTGTAGCATCCTTGTCAAATAACTCTGCACATTTTGTAGTGCCTCCTCAAAATAGCTTCTGCAGATTCGGTAGCACCACTGTGTAGCTCTGCATATTTGGCAGCGCCATTGTGTAGCTTTGTGTTTCAATAACACCTGGGTGCTTCTTTATATTTTTGGAAATCCTCGGGCAGCGACTCTTCAAGATGTTGGTGCTTGTCGACATCTATCATGGAAATCTTGTTATTCCCAGATGCAGATACAAGACATTCAAATGTAGGTGAATAAGCCAGACAGGAATCAGGAACGCATGAAACATGTCACAATATTCTTTAAGAGAACATCTCTTATCAACCCGTAGATCGTGAAAACTTGGTCAAAACACTGTAACCAGATTGAATGTGTTAACAAATGGCACCTACATACAACATTAACGTTAGCTCCATATTTAAGTCTTTTCGAACTACACCATTTGACAGAGATGAATTATTATAACGTATCCCCTGCATATCAAACTTTAAGAAACTCCAACTTAACACATTCGAGCTTTAATCCTTCTTCACTGGAAGAGCGTTGATGTGATTTGAGAGATTCCTATAGGCTCGCAAGTTCACCAAATAGTGCGTCCGCAATATTGTCTACATCATCTTCTTCATTGGGCTATTTAGCAAACAATTTAACTGGGATGGAGGAAAAACACATGCCATAAGATTACCTTGCTTATGCGCAGCGATTCCTTCATTATTAACATCGCATCCATTGCCATCAATTTTATTTTAGATAATGATAATATGAAATTCCATTAAATCAAGCTTCACACAAAGGCAGGGGTTTCAACTGCATGTGGAAATTTGATCGCAATACCTAGCACTTTGACGTTGACATTTATCTGCTGACATCTGCATGTTGAAGGTTTGAAACTTGGCCTTTGATTTCATATGTGGATGCTTTCGTGGAATTTTTGCAGTCATGACAGCGAGGGTTTGTATGAAACTTGAGTTCACACAATTATTCCATCGATATTTGGCATATCTATGACCTCGTAACCTGGCACCTTCCACACCTATGAATTTGACAGATGGCATCTCCATTAAACACCTATGATCGTTGATATGCTCTGTGTTTTATATTGTATATGCAAGAAGAATATCCCACATGGAAAACAGACGGGAAAACCGTGTTGTTAATATACATCGGAGTTCCCAACTTGGGTCGACATGTTCTGCACTTACTATACTCCCCTCCTCATCGTTGGCTTGCCATTGGGATTTTTGTTAGATATGTTATGTGATAAATGCTTGAGTCGACAACCTTTGGACTTGGACTAGATGATTGAATTATTGGAGATTGGGCTTGTGAGCCCAATATTTTTACCCAAAAATAATAACCCTGAAAGAACAAATTGGCTTAAAGCCAATATAACTTTTTGTTTCCCAATAATGTTGCCCAAATCACTTCTAACAATATGATTTTTTTTTATTTTGAAAAGAAATTGGATGACATATCCAATATACTTATTTGCTTGGGTAGATTATAATAGGAATTTTAACATTTATAAAGCTTGGGTAGATTATAATAGGAATTCTAACATTTATAAAGAAGACTAGGATGAGGCAAAACATGAAACTCTTTGGCAAAAAGTGCAATGAGAGTTCATTCAAGACTTAATGGTCAAGTTTGGAAACTGTGGGGACTAGCTAAAAATCTTAGAATTTGGCAAATCTAGCTTTTATCTGATGAAGGTGTTTTGAGAGCTAACATTTGGCTCCAACTGGAATGGAGGCCTCCCGTGAGGCTCCAAGAACCTAACAGTTCTGGTCGCCTTATCCATTGGGCTATGGAGTCATGTGTGCAACCAAACTCTGCAATACTACCAAAAAATGCCACTTATTCAAGCAAACTAACTATTGCATCTATTGCAAACTGAAAGAAAAGAAATGCTTGGAAAGGAGCTTATTTGCTATACTATCCTACTCTAACCAAATCTGCAACTTGGTCAAGTAAAGGCAAACTTCCACCATAACCATTCAAACTGTTTGGTAACCGAATTCTTCTCTTCACTGCAAATGATCCATAAAAAACAAGGAAAGTGTGAAAGTTGACTAAATTCATTCTTATGATCGCCAATATTACCTTCAAATGATAATAAAAAGATCAAGTCTACATGCTCCAAAGAATTTGAAAAGTGTAACTCTATGTACTCATCGACAAGGTCATGAAACTGAAGGCAATGCATGATTAATTTATGGAAGGTTACCTTCACTGTTTCAAAGCTGTTGACAGTTTGTTTGATGTCTTCTACAGGCACACTTGATTGAAAGACAGGCACAGGCATCTGTGGGTCGAATAGTTGTTTCGTAACTTTAGAACCACCTATTGGTTGATTGTTGATCATCTCTGCATATACCGTGGGGATAGTCTATTGCTCATACACATAGTTTTTATTAAGACAGGTTTGTTCATTTGTTGGTGATGGATAAGAGATCAGCTTTGACTCTTGACATTCAAAATGTCTTGTTTCAGGATGCTCTCTAACAGTAAAGTATTCATCACCAAAGTGTTTGTCAACAACAAGCTGCTCTTGGTCAATGTTTGAGACAATGACTTCCTCGGAAGAAAGGTTGTCAAAGATACCTTCTTCGAGGAAAAAAACATCCACTGTCTTTTCTTCATAGGGACAACTAATAAAATCTTCCTCATGTTCAAAGTTGACATGACACTGACTTTGAATCATGCCACAAGCTCGGAGGTTCTCCTCCACTTCCTCAGCATCCATGAATAATTGTGATAAAGATGTAGATTTTCTTTCCCTAAGATAAAAAACAAGGTCAGAGTGTTGAGACACTATGTGATACACCATGGCAGCAGTCTCAGAAGGTTTAATTTCCAGGGGCAGGCTACAATACAAGTTGTAAAACCTTCGATTAAAAGCAGACAGAACTTCATTTTTTCCCCTTCTCAAAGTTGTGAACTCATGTAGGTACTGATCAAATGAATCGTTCTCACCCCAACACTTTAAAAATGTATTACATAATTCAATCCAAGAACCAATGGAGTCAGCTCCCAAACCCTTAAACCATATAGCAACATCTCCTAACAAGGATTTGGAGAACAACCTCATTGTAACATCCTCATGAACTATCTCAAACTGATCAATAAAGTTCTCAAAGGCCTCCACATGCCTCTCAGCTGTAACATGATCCTCTCCAGAAAACCGAGGAAAGTACTCAAAGAAATCAAGAGGATAAGGATGAAGATGATATGGTAGCCTTAAAGGTTTAAATATCGTGTCTCTGATTCTAGTTTGAAAACTAGTGGGTTGAATATGAGGTTTAACACATTGATGGCAAGTTTCAACAATAACAACAGAATGTGATGAGATTTGAGAAGGCTTTGGATCATTTTCAACCTCCTCAAGGCTGCAAGGGTGATTTCATTAAGGAGGGATTTCAATATGAAGTTCATCCTTATGAATAGGCTGAGATGAGGATATAAGATAGGCATCTACAACACAGGTAGAAAGCATGTCTTCTTCTTCCAATGATGGATATATAAAGGAAAGATGGTGATCAACCAAATAAACAAAGCACAATATGATCCTCTTTATATGTGAAGGGAAAAGCAAAAATGAGCAAATAAAGAACAACAAAAGTTCATGAAGAAAACTCATAAGTTGATACCTAGTCATCCCCTTCATCTTTCTGTCAATATGATCCTCCACAGTGGAGTCTTTGATTGTGGAGTCTCCAGGTATATGATTACAATCAATTGTTTGTATCCCTCTCTTGTCTACCATCAAGAGTTGGATATATGTCGTTCTCCCAGGGAAGCTAGCTTCACACTTATTTCCCCAGAAAAAACACAATTTGTGTTATCACTCCAAGAGTCACCCTAGATTGTAATCAGGTGAGCTTGGTAACATAAAAATATTTGTAAACGAGTTCAAATTTAATCTTGAAAGATAAGTTGTAAAGTCACAGGGTTTTGACCATAAAGAGAATCAAATTCATCTACTGTACACATTCCAAACTATATCCTTCAAAAAAAGTGACCTTAACAACTTCAGATCAGACAACAAACTGATAAATGAATAAGAAAGGAAGATAGTGATTTGAACATGTCAAAGATACCTCCAGCACATATGATAGTAAATCTCACAGTAAAAAAAACAAATTTGTGTATTAACATATTCTGCACCACCAATGCAAAGAACAAAGACCTCATTCAATCATTGTATGAATCAGACATTAAACATTAGTACACAGAGGAAAACAGAAAAGAAAAGGAAAAAATGATCTTCATTGATAAGGAATCACAGGTCCAAACAAATACAGAGAGAGGAAAAAGAACACAGTCACAACATCCTGAATGCCTCAAGGCCAAAGCCCCCTTCCCCCCAACTCATTCTTTTTTCTCTAATCATTTGGAATATGTATTTATAACAAAAAAGGAAAGGAAACAACTAGAGGTGCGAGCTGGCCTTCCTCACATCGGATGCTCCAAAAACAATTATCGATCTAACACCTGTGCTAACAACTATTTAACAAAATGTTAAAAAAAAGGGAAACATGTTGGCAACCAATCCAACAAGATTTAAATGACATGGTCTTCCTTGATGTGCATTCCTTTCCATTGCCAAGTTTCCTCCAGTGGTTAAATGTTGTCATCATATTGCCAACTACCATCTCAACCATTTTCCACATCATCAGCCTCTCACAAGGATGATAACTCGAACCCCTTGATTCCAGGTACCAGTTGGTAGCGCCATTCAGTAGCACTCTGGGTAGCGAATTTTGTAGCATACTTGCCAAATAACTCTGCACATTTCATAGCACCTCCTCAAAATAGCTTCTCCAGATTCGGTAGTGCCACTGTGTAGCTCTACAGATTTGGCAGCACCATTGTGTAGCTTTGTGTTTCAATAACACTTGGGTGCTTCTTTCTATTTCTGGAAATCCTTAGGTAGTGACCCTTCAAGTTGTTGTCGCTTGTTGACATCTATCATGGAAATCTTGCTATTCCCAGATGCAAAGACAATACATTCAAATGCAGGTGAATAAACCAGACAAGAATGAGGAACGCATGAAGCATGTCACAATATTCTTTAAGAGAACATCTCTTATCAACCCGCAGAACATGAAAACTTGGTCAAAACATTGTAACCAAACTGAATGTGTTAACAAATGGCACATGCATACAACATTAACGTTAAATCCATATTTAAGTCTTTTCGAACTACACCATTTGACAGAGATGAATTATTATAACTTATCCCCTGTAGATCAAACTTTAAGAAACTCCAACTTAACACATTCAAGCTTTAATCCTTCTTCACTGGAAGAGCATTGATGTGATTTGGGAGATTCCTATAGGCTCGCAAGTTCACCAAATAGTCTGTCCACAATATTGCCCACATCATCTTCCTCATTGGGCTATTTAGCAACCAAATTAACTGGGTTGGAGGAAAAACACATGTCATAAGATTACCTTGCTTGCGCAGAGTGATTCTTTCACTATTAACATCGCATCCATTGCAATGAATTTTATTATAGACAATGATAATATGAAATGGCATTAAATCGAGCTTCACACAAAGGCAGGGGTTTCAACTGTATGTGGAAATTTGATCCCAATACCCAACACTTTGACGTGAACATTTATCTGCTGACATCTATGTGTTGAAGGTTTGAAACTTGGCCTTTGATTTCATATATGGATGCTTTCATGGCATTTCTGCAGTCATGACAACGAGGGTTTGTATGAAACTTGAGTTCAAACAATTATTCCATCGATATTTGGCATATCTGTGAGCTCGTAACCTGGCACCTTCCACACCTGTGAATTCAACAAATGGCATCTCCATTAAACGCCTGTGATTGGTTATATGCTCTACATTTTATATTGTATATGCAGGAAGAATATCCCACATGGAAAACAAACAGAGAAACCGTGTTGTTAATATGCATCGGTGTTCCCAACTTGAGTCGATGCGTTGTGCACTTACTATACTCCATTCCTCCTCGTTGGCTTGGCACTAGGTTTTGTGTTATATATGGTCTGTGATAAATGCTTGAGTCGGCAGCCTTTGGACTTGGACTAGATGCTTGAATAATTGGAGATTGGGCTTGTGGGCCCAATAATTTTACCCAAAATTGGCTTAAATCCAATATAACTTTTTGTTTCCCAATAATGCTACCCAAATCACTTCTAACAATATGATTTTTTTATTTTGAAAAGAAATTGGATGACATATCCAATATACTTATTTGCTTCAGTAGATTATAATAGGAATTCTAACATTTATAAAGAAAACTAGGATGAGGCAAACTCTAAAACTCCTTGGAAAAAAGCACAACAAGAGTTCATTCAAGACTTAATGGACAATTTTGGAAACTGTGGGGACTGGCTAAAAATCTTAGAATTTGGCAAATCTAGCTTCAATCTGATGGAGGCGTTTTGAGTGCTAACATGAATATAAGGGAATGAAGGTTTTTTATGTATTAGGGCAATTTCGTTAGTCATTTGTACAATTCAATTAGAGGTTGGAAACCACTAGTTTAGATGAGATAGATAATCCAAAGTTCATGAGAGGGTCATCACCTCAATAATTTGCAGTGATTTATGAGATGTTACTCCCAAGTTGATAAAATATTATATGGGTAAGAGACAATGTGGAACAAGTTTCCAACAGAGAACAAGGTGTGGAATGGTTGAAAGATTACAACCATAATAATATCTCATGTGTTGTACTTTGCCTCTAGTGGTATGAGTTTCTTTAATGAAAACCTATATTATGTGGTTAATCGAATATGAAAGTAGCGATAATAGTGTTGTACATGTTTTAATTGTTACTTGGTGTGAGTTTCTATATTGAGAATGCACATTATGTGATCAACCAAATAAAAAATTTGTGAAAAGGTTGTGATAGTAGTGTTGTACATCTTCTAATGATTACTAAGATAGAACACATTCCATCTTTTTTACTTCCCTTTACATCTTTTTTACCTCCATCCACATTCAACTTGGGGAAGGGTGAAGAACAATTATGTCTCTTGTAAAACTTTATGGATCCTTGTCTCTATTTGTAATGGAGGTATATTCCCCACATCAATATGAAAATTGTGCCTCACTTTCCTATAATGATTGGTCATTATCTGAAAGCCTGCCCTACTTCTTGATAGGTATCGTCAAATCATCCTCTTCACCATTTAGATCAAAAGGTTGAGACCATGTGATTCTCCTTCTATGTTTATGGTTATAATTATCATCATCACCACTTATCTCCTTCTCCTCGAAATCAATAAATACATGAACTGCAACATTGTAAAGTCTCTCAATTTTTGGAGAAAAACTTCTCAATTCTAAAGTATCTCCACTAGAAACAATAGTTCCAACATCATTCAGCTCGACACCTTTGATTTCCTCAATAGATGTTGGAATCAAACCATCTTCAAGGGCATGAAATAATGTTTTGACGAAAGGACTTTGTATCATTTCTAAGGAAATCATATTGTTTATTAATGTATAATTTTTGCAATTCCTTCGTAGGCTTATTGTTTTTAAGCAACGCTGACACATAATTTGCTGATAATCTAGGATCTACCTTTATTAGGCATTGCATATTTTTTATAAGGTAGTGTGTTAAAGGGGTCTCCTTACATACTTGATTTGTTGTTTCATACATACAATGTCACTTTTAGAAATGTAACACTGTTATTAGGGCACTCTAAATTTTTGAGACTAAATAGAGGTATCCTTAGCCACAACTACATGTTATTTAAACCTTGCAAAATTTGATTGATACATATAGCATAATTAGCATAGGAGCATTTGTGAAGGGTTGGTAAAATATAGGCCTTGTAATGAGAGACGGGCAACCCATGTTATTTCCATATTCAACGTAAACTCAACTTTAGTCACCCAATCAAAGAGAGCTTTAGGTGCTTTCCAAAAATCGATGAATGAACTTTTGGAACTAATCCAAAAAGGTTTCGGGGGGGGATTTGAAATGTATGGAAAAGATTTGAAACTCCAATATGTGAGTTTTGGAACTAAATCCAATAATTTCCAAACTGAAAAAATAGTTCACTTACAAAGAGGGCTCGAAATGCCTCCATGTGTCGGGCCTTTTCTCATCCAACAAAACTCAACAAACTCACTTTTTTATTTGGCTCAAGAGCCTATTTGAGGTCCCTCGCATACCACACATTGTGCATTAGAATCTTGTTGCAGATAATATGAAGGGACATACAAGTACACAGGAAAACAAATATGCATCCCTCTGTCATGTCTAATTATCAATACCAATGACCTAACACCAAGCTGATAAGTTTGGAACTAGATATGAATTCATCACCGCCACTATAAATTGTAATTCATCTCTGTAATGGGATTTTCCTACCTTACTCATCATTCAAGCTTGATCACTTGCTTATGATGGTCTGAGAGGATGCCATGGAGGTTGAGATGGAAGATTGTGACATCCGAAGTTGGATTTGGTATGGAATATTTTCTCTTCTTAATGGTTAAAGAACAAATCATACTGTGTTGCTAAGTCATGTGATTTGAGTTAGTGTTGGAATTCTACAATGATAAAGTCTGAATCTAACCAAAATCCTTAGGAAAAATTCCCCATTAAGTTCAAGAATATATATGTGTTTGTTTTTAAATTATACAATTTAAATAATATAACTATAGAAATAACAAATTTTAATTATATTATATAGAAATATACATACATAAATTAAATTTGTAATAGATATAAATTTATACTAATTTATTTATACAGCC
The DNA here is from genome assembly GCA_032191745.1 of Picea mariana. Classification (NCBI taxonomy): domain Eukaryota; kingdom Viridiplantae; phylum Streptophyta; class Pinopsida; order Pinales; family Pinaceae; genus Picea; species Picea mariana. Next base: position 8,216 of record JASDQU010507887.1, on the reverse strand, counting down.
TGAGTGGGCCTAATGGTTAAGAACATGTGTTTCCTCTTAAGAGGTCACAGGTTCAAATCCAGAGGGGGGTAGGGTATGTATACCTTCGTAGACTTTACCAGTCAAATCACTGGGTGGAGGGGGTCCCTTGTCCCACAAACAAGAGGGTCTCATACACCACTGATATTTTCTGTTTAATTTTGTCACAAATCCGCCCAAAAATTATTGGATCTACATATTTGAGTGGTTAAATCTGTATAATCCTAGTGCCCTGTCGGTTTTTCAAGAGGCTGAATACACTTCTACATGTGCAATATAAACAATAGATAATGAAACAAATATGATAAAGAAGCAAAGATAATTTTTTAGGTGTAAGTAATGATTTTATAATTTTTTTATTATTAAAAAGTCTTGAGCCTACAACCAGTGAATTAATGGATAAAAGAAAAGAATAACACAACAAATAGATGGGGCAAGTTATCTTTTATTGCTTTTATCAAAACAATGAAGAAGAAAAAAGGTTTACAAGTATACAAAGAACCTCAATGTATTTTGAATTTAAACAAACATGTCACAAGAATTTACACGGATATGAAACGTTATTTGCTTGGGAAACCACAACCACATTCCAGGAAGAAGAAACAACTTGTAACTTTCAAGGGATGTGTTGTCACCATCCAATAATCTCCACCTTGACAACAATTTGTTTGATACCTCTCCCAACAAATTCGATCATCACCTTTTATGCAGGCCAAGAGAATCCAAACTTCATCACAACTTCTCTAATAGTATTGGTCACGTCTGACACAATTTTCTTGAGTATGGATCTTCTTAAGAGCTACTCCACCTCCATCAACAACATGTCTTACAAAATGGTACTTAACATCAATATGTTTAGTCTTACTATGAGAAGTTGGATTGATGGCCAAATGGATATCACTTTGACTATCACATAATATATACACATTGTCCTACACTCTTCCAAACTCACCCAAAAGACCCTTTAACTAGATTGCCTCTCTACATGCATGTGATGCAACAATGTATTATTCCTTGATAGTGGAAAAAACAACTATTTCTTGAAGCTTTGACATCCATCTAATGGATCCTCCTACAAGAGTGAAGACGTAACCTGAAGTAGACCTCCTCTTGTCCAATTCACCTACAAAATACGAATCAACATAACCACAGATTATATCATTACAACCATCAAAGGTGATGCAATAATCGACTGTGCCTCTTAGATATAGAAGCACCCATTTCACAGTTTCCCAATGTTCTCTACCTGGATTTGTCATGTATCTACTAACAACACCAACTGCATGTGAAATATCTAGTCTAGTACATACCATCACATACATTAAACATATTAATGCATTTGCATAAGGTATACGAGACATATAATCATTTTCTTCTTTACTACTAGGACATAATTATGAAGAAAGTTTAAAATGGGAAGACAAAGGGACATTCACAGGTTTCACAACATTCATACCGAACTTCATGAGTATTTTCTCCACATACTTATGTTGTGATAACCAAATCTTGTCAATTTTCTTGTCTCTGTGTATTTCCATGCCCAAAATTCGTTTTGTTGCTCCTAGTGTTGATTAAGGTTGGTTGTCATTGATGTCAACCCTTGAAGAAATCCCTATAGCACAAGGTTTGGGTAATGGACCCAAGTTTGTTTGATGTAAAGATGACTCATTATTGTCTTGTCATGGTTGATAAGAAGTAAAAATGGATGAACTCTAAAGTGGTCCCCTTATGGTGAAAGCCCTCATGGGAAGACGCTTTACGGAGTGAGAGAACCCATGCTTATTTGAGGAATAATGATTTGAAGGACAGTGAATTTGTCAGTGAAACTATCCTAGATGGATAGTGCTTATCATGATGTTTCTGGTGGTATGTGGAACATCACATAACTCCTCACGGTTAGAGAGTTATGACCATATGAATTTGGAGAAACCCTCATAAGTCTTATAGAAGCCCCCAAGGGTCAAAGTTCTTTGCAAAAGAAATTATTTTAAATGAAGAAGCCCCAAAATAAGAAAAGTGTAAGGCTACATGAAGATATAAATAAGAGGCAAATCTCACTCATTATACACACACTTGTACATATTGTATATATATTTTCTTGTGTAAAGCTTCTTGTAAATACTTGTGGATACATCTGAAGTGGCGAACGTGTGAGGTAGCATGAAGGATTGACGGCGAAATTCTCAGAATTACAGCAAAACCCTATTTTCTGAGGTGTCCAGGTTGTCTTTGTACAAGGTGTTTACATGTTGAGTTATACGTGGGTTGTCTGTGTACAAGCTATGTACATGCTGAGTTATATGCAGGTTGTCTGTGTACAAGGTGCGTACATGTTGGTAAATCCATGGAAACTTGAAGAGATGAAGATGCAGAGGTTCTAGATTCTGAGCTCAAGCTCCCAGGAAGGTCTAAAGTGCTCAGATACATCAGATCCATCCATTGGTTCAAAAGTTATGTCTTATTTCTATGAATAGTTGGATTTTGATGTATGCATGAGGAATGGCAATGGAGATTTGAGGATTATCCCTAGAGAGACTAGCGGTTTCATGGGGTCTTTTACATAAGTCAGATCTACAGAAATACAGTGTTGTTATATTCATCATTGATACTTCTTGTGAGGCACATCTTGTATTTCTTGGCATATGGCTAAGGCTTTTTATGGTATATGGTTGAGATCTTGTATTTGTGTAGTAATTGATGTATTGAGAGACTGAATATCAGAAAGGGGTTGATGACTAAGATCATGTGAGGGATATTATACTTGTTCATGATTACACATACTTATATGACACATGACTAGAGAGAGACATACTTTCCTTGAGTAAAGGTTATATATGAGGATTCATGCACAGGGTACAGTTACAATCTAGATACAATGACAGGTTACAGATATGTGTCAAAGAAGTTACAAAGGATCATAAGTTTTCAAGAAAAAGGAAACCCTAGTTTTCAGAAGGCATACACAGGCTGCATAACAGTTTGGTAGCGTACATAAGTGGGCTGCATAACATATAGGGCACGTACATACGCGGGCTGCAACACTATAGGTCACATATCTGTTGTATTTGTAGATACTTGTTCAGTTCAGGTACAACTCAATTACAGGGAAGTTGTACAGATTGGATATAGGTTAGTGGTACAGGTTGATACAGTTTTACAGCAATATATCTCACAGTGACAGGTTGACAGTGGTTCCATCATTCTACTTATACTTCAGGGCGATTGGACAAGGCAAGGACAGGTGGTTGTAGCCACCTTCCAATTGTATCTGGAGAACATAGGGGGTTGTAGCCTCCTTCTGGTTGTAGCTAGAGAATTGGGGAGTTGGAGCTTCCCCCAGGTTGTAGCCTGAGAAACTAGGGGGTTGGAGCCTCCTTCCAGTTGTAGCTGGAAAATAAAGGAAGTTGGTGCTTCCAATGAATGTAATTCTTCAATACATATAAGAAAAAGCATTCTGTGGTTTTCTCTCAATTTGGGTTTCCACGTAAAACACTGGTGTATTGTTTATGTGTGTGATTGTTCATTTCCTATTGCTCATTATTGGATAATAATTCTACATTGATATAACACTTGGATTATTTGGAGAAAAAGGATTATCATTATGCTATTACTGATTCACGCCCCCTCTCAGTAATCCAACACCTATATCTTTCATATCAAAAGTCTTAGCCAACTAAGTCTTTAACCTATTGATCTCAACCATGCTTTTGCTTGCAACAAGCATATCATCAGCATATAAAACCAAGATAATGAATATGTCATTGAAACTTTTGAAGTAAACGCAATGATCATACTCACTTCTAGTAAAATTTTGGCTCACCATGAAGGAATCAAACTTCTTGTACCATTGTCTAGGATATTTCTTCAGGCCATACAATGACTACTTAAGCTTGGAAACAAATATTCTCTTGCGATCTTGAACAAAACCTTCTAGTTGTTCCATATATATATCTCCTCATCCAAATCTCCACGCAAAAAGGATTTTTTAACATCTAACTACTCCAACTCAAGATTAGATAAAGAAAATATTGCTAACATAGCACAAATAGAAGCAAGCTTAACAAATAGGGAAAACATTTCATGGAAATAAATACCTCCCATTTGAGAATTTACCCGTTTGCAACAACTCTAGCTTTATATATTTCATTTCTACCATAAACACCCTTCTTTAATTTGTAGACCCACTTGTGCTAGAAAAACATGATTGTGGAGCAAAAAAATAAAATAAATGCATAAATAAAACACAAAAGATACACAATACAATAGAGACACAGATATACGTGATTCACCTAGTGTGGGCGGTCCTTCCTTTATTATTATCCAACAAATGAAGGGATACAACCTATAACACACTTGTTGTAAATTCCTCTTCTTTCTCTCACAGACTCCTCTCTTAGAATATAATATTCGCAATGATGCATAGCCGCAATACATTTCCCTCATAAAAGAGGGTTTCCTTCTAGGGAAAAAAAAACCCTAGCATAAATTCTATCGTCAAATCTGCGACCTTATAATGAATGGTCCAGATTTATAATGAAATTACAATATAAATTTACAAGGAATTTTTTTCTTCAAGGGCTTCACCCCCGAACCCCCGTCAAGGGCCCACTTTCCCCTAGACCCCGCAGAGGGGTTAAACCCCCTCCTCCCCTCTACACTCCCTCACGTGGAGGAGTGTACATTCTTCTAGGGTGTAAAGTATTCATGGGGTATAAACATGGTTGAAAACAAAGACCTCTAAATCAGGAAGATAATCAGGCTCCACAACCAACAATCTCTCACTTGGAGACTAATCTCAACAACTCCACCGTTGTTGTATCTATTGGACTTTGAACCTTTTTGGACCTGGAAAATTTCTCATCTTCACCTTCATGCTTGAATACCAATTGAAATTGAGCAGGAACTTGGTTTCTTCCTGGTTACTCCCTTAGTTAACATGTCTGAAGGATTCTGGCTAGTGTGTATCTTTTCCAACTTCAAATGTACATATTCCAAGATGGATCATATGAAATGGTACCTGAGTTGTATATTCTTAGTTTTCGAATGGAAGGCTGAGTTCTTTTCAATATGAATGACACTCTCACTGTCACAATACAACCTGATATTCTCCTGCTTCTTTCCCAATTTCTCCATAAACCTCTGTAACCAAATCATATCTTTACTAGACTTTGTAGTAGCAACATACTCTACCTTTGTTGTTGAAAGTGTAACAACCTTTTGCAGTTTTGAAATCCAACTTATTGTTGTTCCACCTATAGTAAAAACATACCCTGTGGTGCTCCTCCTGCTATCTTTATCCCCTGCCATATCTTAATCAACATATCCCTATAGAACAATGTTTGAACCTTCAAAACATAATGCATGAGTAGTAGTGCCTCTCAAATACCTGAGAATCACTTTAATTCCTCCCAATGTTATTTACCTGGATTGTTCATATACCTTCTCACAACTCCCACTGCATGTGCAATATATGGTCTTATGCAAACCATCACATACATCAAACTGTCAACTATTGATGAATAAGGGACCCTGGACATGTATTATATCTCCTCTTATGCCTTGGGAAACATTTCATTAGTTAATTTTAAATGGTTGGCCAAAGGTGTACTAGCTAGTTTTTCATTCTACATTCTAAACCTCTCCAATACCTTCTCTATGTACTCACCCTGAGACAATGTCAATTTGCAATTTTTCATGTCTCTTGTTATTCTCATACCAAGGATTTTCTTTGCAACACCCAAATCCTTCATTGCAAATTAATTATCTAATTTATTCTTGAGCACATTTATATCTTGCATATTATACCCTGCAACAATCATGTCATCTACATACAATAGCAAAATAATATAGCTTCCATCTTATAGCCTTTTAAAATAAACACAGTGGTCATAATGACATATACTATAACCTTGTTCTATCATAAACCTGTAAAACTTCAAATACCACTTCCTTGGAGCTTGATTTAGGCCATACAAGCTCTTATTCAACCCGCATACCAAATTCTCCTTCGCTTTGACCTCATACCCCTCTGGTTGTTGCATATAAATCTCTTCCTCCAAATCCCCATGGAGAAAAGTTGTTTTTATATCTAATTGTTCAATATGCAAATCATCTACTACCACACAACTTAAAATAGTCCTAATTGAAGTCATTTTAACAATAGGAGAAAATATTTCATCAAAATCTAAACCTTTCTTTTGTGCAAACCCCTTTACAACAAGTCTAGCCTTGTACCGCTTTTTGCCTGCATCTTCTTCCTTCAACTTGTAAACTCATTTATTATACAATGCTCTTTTTACTGCAGGAAACTGAACCAAATCTCAAGTCTGGTTATTTACCAGGGAATCCATTTCCTCTTTCATTCCTCGATCCCACTTATTTTTGGTGTCTACCTGCATTGCCTCTTCGTAACATTTTGGTTCACCAGAATCAGTCAACAATAAATAATACAATTAAGGATAGTATCGGTTAAGGGGTCTACTTAACCTGGTATATCTTCTAACAACACTTGCAGGAGTTTGAGGTACATGTTGATCATGATGCTGTACATTTTGATTTTCTGGTACCTTTGGAATTTCTTCTTCAGTGATCTCATCAAGCACTGTGTATTCTGGTTTTTCTTTTTCCTATTTCTCTCCTTGCAACTGATCTTTGTACATGAACTTCTCATTGAATATGACATCTCTACTCCTAATGATTATGTTATTTTCATAATCCCATAAGCAATAACCAAAATCATTAACATTGTATCCAATAAAGGTACACTTCTTGGATTTTGCCTCAATCTTTGTTCTATTTTCTTTATCAATATGGACAAATGATTCACAACCGAAAGTATTCAAAAAAGAATACTTTACCTTTTTACCTGCCCATGCCTCCTTTAGAATTATACCATCCAAAGAGCTTGAAGGTCCTATGTTTATTAAGTAAACAATAGTATCTACAACATCTTCCCAAAACTATAAGGGAAAACCAACATGCAATCTCATACTCCTTGCACGCTCCATGATTGTGTTGTTCATCCTTTCTGACACACCATTTTCTTTTGGTGTTCTTGGAATTGTCTTCTCTCTATGAATCCCATGGTATGAACAGTAATCATCAAACTCCTTGCTGCAATATTCACCTCCATTATCTTATCTGAGACACTTCAACCTTTTTCCTGTCTCATTCTCAACCAAATCTTTCCATTTCTTAAAAGTATCA